>PISX010028141.1:0-21976 GCA_004024625.1 Mellivora capensis
AAAAAAAAAAAACTAGAAAGGGGAAATCAGAAGCACTGGAAACAGAAAGAACCCAGCATTCCATAGATCAGGATTCCTCAACCTCATATGATTGATGTCTGGGGTTAGACCATTTGCTGCTGCTGGGGGTTATGCTGTACACTGCAGGACGTTCAGCAGCATCCCTGATCTCTACTCAGTAGATGCCAGGAGGAACTGCACCCAAGTTATGCCCACACAATGTCTCTGGATGTTCCCAAATGTCCCAAGGGGCACAATTACTCCCCAGTTGAGAATGACTGCTATAGTTTACTGTCCTTTTTTGTTACCACCTTCAGTATTAGCAAAAGACACTATACCCCAAATATGTTTTCTCTATCCCCGTAAGAAATAGAAAACACTGCCAGCAACAGTAAGAACAAGCCAGAATCCTGTCAACAGAAGTACTGCACAGTGAACCTGAGAGTTCTGAGTGTAGTAGCTGGGCATAAGAACCAGACCAGACTTACCTAAAACGCTGTGCCTGCTGAGCTAGTGGTCCTGGATACCTTCTGTTTGGAGACTGGTACAGCTGGGAAAGGATGGCCTGATTGGTTTTTTGGCTTGGATTATTAGCAAACTTTACAGTGATTGGCTCTGTGGCACCAGGAGGTTTCTGGCCATTTAGGCCTTTGATAGCTTCTTCTGCCTCAATCCGCTTGTCAAATCGAATAAACCCTACACCCCTTGATATGCCTATTGGTAGATTTGGGTAAGGATTTGGGAAAGAGGGAACGGAAGGAGAAGGGAGGGAGAGAAGAAAGGATAAATTAATTTTTCCTTCTCAAAAACATGTCTTCACCCACATAGAACATCTGCCACAAAACCACAGGAGGAGGAAAGTTTCACCTTACCTTAGCAGCATTTCAATCTAGAATCCCAGTTTTGTATTTTTTAATGCATCTACACAATCTGAATACCCACCATTACATGCCTACCAATAAGCCTAGACAAACAGAAAGCACGCAAATATATCCATGTTCTCCCGACCTGCTGCCTTCTCTCGCCCCCATAGACTCCCTTGTCTTTAATAATGTCAACAATAGCGTGCCTGATTTCTACTTCTCAAATTATGGTATCAGATAAGCAGCTCAGTAATGAAGGGCACAGTAGCTTCCTTTCTTGTAAGGGGGAGAACAGAACCAGGCATTTACTAAAAATTCTAAAAAGCTATGCTAAAAATACATCACAGTGGTTGTAAGATATTTCAGCTAAGTTTTTAAATAATAAAATTCTACTTAATAATATTACAAAGGATACTGGCCTGCTAAGAAAAATGTCTGAAGAGGCTTTTCTGGTTCCCTGAAACTACCCCCACTGGTTTTAACTAGCTAAACTTTATGAGAGAAACAATATTATAAGGAAAAAGGGGGATAAAAGAAGACCTATATTTTTAAAATAAAGAAAATAGAAATAAAGCCTCAAAGCTTTCTGGCTCTAGCAGTATTACTCCTATGGAAATGCCGTTCTCTGTCTCATGCTCTCCCCCTACTCTGAGAGACAAGAATAGGAAAGCAGAGGGATGGCCAAATACCCATCCAGCTTTTGAAAAATGGCAGAGAAAAACCCAACGCATTCCATTTAATTAGCTTTAATGGGCTAGCTGAGGTAGCCATAGCTGGCCATCCGGAGATAAACAGTTGTAGGGAAACACTTTCTTGGCAAGCAAATTGATACTAGCTGTGCTAGCTTGGGACTAGTAGCTAGAAAAATCTAGATGACTCAGAGCATATAAATGAAGACTAGAACGAGAGGTTATTGAGAAAGATAGGCCGAGAAAATGTACTCAACATCATGATTTATAGGAACTTTAAAAAAGAATGAAGTTCTACTTGCTTTGTAATTAACACTGTGTAAGTTCACTGGTGTAGAATTTTTTTCTAAGGTGGAGAGGCATTTCTTCCAGACACCTATCTCAGCCCATACCACTTTTCCTTTCCTATTTAAGTTATATCAGTTGTACATTATTAGTACCTGATGACTAACAAAATTGCAGGATTTTCTTTTCCATTTCAGATAAACTGAATCATTTTGCCTTGAAAGTCTTATGTAGAAAGATTAAAGATAAAATGGTGAAATTATAGTACATATATTCTTTTAGTTATCCACTAACATGGAAGAATTAATAACCCCTAGAACTTAACCATTCCAAGAGGAAAGCATTAGGTTAGCACTGCAATAGCCTCCACACAGGCTGAGTCACCCAAATCTGAGATCCTCTAACTTGAGCATGCATCAGAAAAACCCAAAGAGGGTTGCCTGGGTGGCTCAGTGGATTAAGCCTCTGCCTTTGGCTCAGGTCATGATCTCAGGGTCCTGGGATCAAGCCCCACATCGGGTTCTCTACTCAGCGGGGAGCCTATTTTGCTCCCTCCCTCCCTCTCTCTCTCTGCCTCTCTGCCTACTGGTGATCTCTCCGTCAAATAAATAAATAAAATCTTTAAAAAGAAAGAAAGAAAAAGAAAAACCCAAAGAGGGTTGCCTGGCTGGCTCAATCAATTAAGCATCTGACTCTTAGTTTCGGCTCAGGTCATGATCTCATGAGTCGTGAGATGGAACCCAAAGTCTGGCTTGGTACTCAGTGGGGAGTCTGCTTGAGATTCTCTCCCTCTGCCCCTCTACCCACTTATAAGTACATGCTCTCACATGCTTGCTCTCTCTCTGATATAAATAAATCTTAAAAAAAAAAAAAAGAGAGAGAGAGAGAGAAAGAGAAAATGAAAATAACCGAAAGGCTTGGTATAATGCCCCCCTTAAAGAGATGGGACTTCTGTATCAGAAGTGAAATCTAGGGGTGCCTGGGTGGCTCAGTGGGTTAAATTAGCCTCTGCCTTCAGCTCAGGTCATGATCCCAGGGTCCTGGGATTGAGCCCCACATCGGGCTCTCTGCTCAGCGGGGAGCCTGCTTCCTCCTTTCTCTCTGTCCCTGCCTGCCTCTCTGCCTACTTGTGATTTCTGTCAAATAAATAAATAAAATCTTAAAAAATAAAAAGAAAGTGAAATCTACTCTCCACTCACCAACTTCTCATTAAGAATGATGAATTAAAAAGCATGAATGGTATGAACAAAAAAAAAAAAAAAGTATTTCTGTTGCTTTAAGCAAATTTATCTGGATTGCTAGACCTAGATTTCTTCAATTTAACCGACTAACAGTCTGTGTGATACAGCAAAGTGACAGAACATACAAGGATGATTACAAATGCAGCTATGATGAAAAGGTGGTTTTTTTAATATTTCCTCCCTAGACTAAATTTTCTTCATACAGCCAATCCTATAGGCCATTCTCCCAAGCATGTATTGAAGGTAGATATCTTTCTACCCAAAACTCTTAAGGATGCTGCTTCTTATGTATGAGGCCCATTAACAGCACAGGGGAGCAGAACATGACTGTTTGTGTTCAAACTCAGATCTTCACTTGAAGAATTAAAAACTTGGCCTGATTTTTATTCTGTAGTTCAACTACTGCCCCGTTGTTTTTTGTTTTTTTTTTTTTAAGATTAGAGCAGAAATAAATGATATATAGAAACTTAAAAGACAATAGAACAGATTGGGGAAACGAGGAGCCACTTCTTTGAAAAGATCAACAAACTGATAAACCTCTAGCCATATACATCAACACAAAAAAGAGAGAAGACTCAAAATCGGAAGTGGAAGAGGAGAAATAACAGACCCACAGAAATACAAAGGATGATAAGAGATTATCCACTGCTTCCTTTAGAAAAAAACAGACATCGTAATACACGATGATACCTCTTACGGTAGTAGGAGAGACAGAAAAAAAGAGAAAGAAAACAGGGAAAGTGAGAGGAAAGAAAAGGAAGAAACACAAAGAAAATTAAAGAGGAAAATCTATGTTTTCCCCCAAAATCTTAATATGACCGTTTGAGTATATGGTAATACAACTAATTTTCCCCTCCTTACCATGTTTCTCTATTTCCACTGTTTTTAAAAAGAGTAAGCATTGTTTTTATAATAGAAAATTATAATTTATTCTTAAAATCCATGGTCAAACCTATATAGCTAGCTTTTCTTTAAAAGCTTTGGCAGAAGAGCACCCTTACAAAAGTTTTAATAAACCTATTAGTCTCCTCATTTCGGTTTGGTCAAAAGTTATACCAGGCATAAAATAAATTTTTAACATTCAAAATGTCAAACTCTTACACATGCCCGCGTAACACAGGATGGACCTAGAAACCAGCCTGAACAGCTAGTGTGGACACAGGGTCATCCTCCCTTAGAGAACAAGGTACATACTGCTCATTAAACTATACTTTTTACAAGAAAAAAGACTATTTATTAGAAGGAGTACTTTACAAGGAGGATAAGGGCTTTTTTCACGCAGAAGCTTGGAAATGAGGATTATATCATCTACAAATTTATTACATGCCATAAAACAGACTTCAAACCCGCCCCTTCGGGGTACAAATGACGCAAGCTCACTCACCGCACTCCACAATCTATTTTTATCCATGCAGATTTATGAACAATTCCCGCAGAAAATTGTGTTTTCTGGTCCACATGACCTTTGATGTGTTCCAGAGGCAAGATTGCTGTACAGAAAGGCAGAGTATTTCATGGTCTGCCACTCAGAAAGTGTCAAAGATTATCTGGAGCAGCTACCTACTTACCGGTGACCTGGTCAACAAGAATACGAGAAGTAATGATGCGCCCATATTGTGAAAAAAGCTGCTCCAACTCCTTCTGGGTCATTGTTTTCGGAAGTCCGCTGACATACAAATTCGCATCTCTGATAGAAGCCGAACTTGGGCGAGCATAGGAAACCTAGGAAAGGAAAATGGAATTAAGCATCTACACACACTCAGTTACCTCCCTTCAAAAATTCAAAGGCGGTCTAAAGTTAGCAGCTTTTCCATACGGAGCACGTAACAAACAATGAAGTTAAAGCAAGTCTCGCATTAACAGTTTTACTCATTTCTGGAGAAATGCTCAACAAATGGGAAATGCCACTCCCCTGGGGGAGAGAAAAGAGAGTATTCATCCCCAGGTTTGCAAGTTTTCAAAACAAACCACACAGCACAGCAATAGGTTGTCTTCAGTGGGGCCAAACCCCTGAACTAGGAATGTAGGCTCAATAATTAAGTTTAAGGACTCTAAATTCATCCAACACATTTTTGTGACGTTTTTGAGCCTCTTCCAGCTCTGCTGGCGGTGGTACAAAGTTTCTAAAAAGTCACCCTATTATCAGTAAGCATGCCTTTTTGATTCATTAACAAAATAACTTTCTATCATCCCTAAACTCCTGGAAATTTAAGCACTTGAATGAGTTAATCCCTTGTCATTCTTTGCTTATTATTTTCTTGTCCACAAGTCTCTGTAGTGTTGTTTTTCCAAAAGGTCTTAAGTCCCTTTATTGCCTCTACGTACCGTACCATCCTTTCAAAAAGCTTCCTCTAAGACATAGTGTCCAAAATTCTAGAAGGATGGAAGACAAAATAAGGCTGCCTGTATTTATTTGTAATTAACATTCTTCATGTAAGCTCCATGCCCTAAGGAACTACATCTCTTTTTCTTATAGTGATCATCCTCAATATCTTGGCATGGGATAGATGCTTGAATATTTGCTGAGTAAAACCCATCTCATACCCCACTGATCCTTTGGGTTCACACCAGCTTGGCAGGCCACAGGATTTAAGGGACAGTTCAGGCAGTCATCAAGAGCTTGCCCAAATTATAACTGACGGCTCTTTGCTTAGAACTATCTCTGCCATTTTTCAGATAGCTTTAAGTCTCATGTGCTATTCCTTACCACATTGCCTCTGGTTTAATTCTGAGCTTTCCTGGACTATCTAACTGCAAAAACTTCACAACATAACCCCCATTTTTCAGATCATTCATAAAAATGGCCAGTGGGTCTAACTCTTATTTGTTCAGGTACCATAACATGACAACTTCTGCTTACTTCTTTTATTTATTAGATTCCACCTTTAATCTAGTCCGTTGCTCATTACAAAAGCAACAACAAAAATCATCTTTTCAATTTAAACAAGCTTTTGGTATTTTCAAATATTTTCTCCATGGTTTAAATTATGTCCACAGTGTTATCAGCTTTTTATTTTTGGCTTTTCGGGGGAGGGGGGGGAAGCCAGGATTTATAGTCCTTTATAACAGTCTTGCTATCTTTCATCTCTGTTCCACCAGTGTTAATATTTAATATTCTTATCCTTTATTTAACAAATTTGCTCATTAACAAGTGAAAATACACCTATTGGTCCAAACACGTTATCTGAAGTCAAGTGAGCACTATCCTGTCCTACACACACAAGGAATTTGGAATAGTGGTAGAGAGCAGACAGATAACTATTCACATGTGCTTTGTCTCTTCGCCTAAACACTTAAGAAGAATGAAGACTGGGGAACTTAAACATAAGTGGAAAGTAAGAAATGAAGGAAAATTCCAAATGATCACCAAAATAATTCAAGTGGAATCTAGTCTTGGGACTGCTATAAACTGAAAAAACAAAGCAAATGAATTACACATGCACTCAGTGGTATGAAAAAATGAATAACAACTTTCTTTTCTAAAGCACAATTCTCAATTATCAGGGTAAGCTATAAATCCCACCGCTTAAACTTGCTTTCAGTGTAGGGAGCGCTCAGCAAGTCAGCTAGCTGTTCGGCCGCTCTGGATCACGTGACTCAAGCGTTCCCTTTAGGAAGAGCCACTTCCCACAGGCACCAGAGTAAGCATCTGTACATTTTCAAAGTTGGGAGGCTCCCTTCCAAGGACTGATGAAGCAAGCAGGCCTTGGAGGCAGGCAGCCACTCCATGAGCTCAAGTAAGGCATGAGGTAATGTAGTTCTAGGTGACAGCTCTCTAACCAGTATGCCTGGGCTCAAAACTACATGCCATTCATTAAAGGTTCTGTGAACTTGCATAAATTATATAAGTCTATTACCACATAACTGTACCTTTTTTGTAAGGTTATTAGGAATAATTAACAAAATAATTTCTAATCTACATAAAATTCTTAACACAGAACCTAAAAACCTAGGTGACTATAAATATTATTTATCTCTACAAGCATCTGAGAATATAGGTAAAGACACAGACCATTAAAGTTGAAAGTAACCTGAATCCATTACTGTGTTCCAGAATAATTTACTCATGCAGTGACATTTACTGCTCTGTGCATTTCAGAGGTGTGTGGGTGGAGTGTTTTAAAAGTTATCCTAAAATATATTTAGGAAAACGGATTTATATTTAGTGCTTATATAAAAGCTTTGAAAACATACTTGGGTCAGTTATGTTATCTGCTTTTTTTTTTTCTTCAATGTCTGGTCTTAGGTTTACATTGCTTCTTTAATTCTCAGCTTGTATTGACAATATTTTATTTTCTGTTGATGCTCTAGCATCTGGGGCCTTGATCCTGGAAAGACTGCCCCTCCCAGGTATAGCTACTTCCTGGGAGACAGTAAATGACCCCCCCTCCCAGCATGCCTTTGATATATAAACAGCCAATTCAGAGCCCACACCCATAACTCCTTTATCAAATTCTCACATACCATGCCTATTCCCCCTGTCCTCACCCCAGGGCCAGATGCCTGACAACCACCCCCCACCTAGCTAGAGTCCTCCAAAATTATTCACACTAACTAGTGCTAAACTTAACTAAGCACACCTACTCTGCTTCCCCCATTTTCTTTCCACAAGGAACTCTAGTAAAAGCTCTGGGCCATGTTCTGCCCTCCTGACTGACCATCCCTGATGCCTCCCCATGTGACCCTACATGTCATGCTGACATACGCTGTTTCTAAAGATCTATAACTACAAACTTCTTCCTTCATAATGATAACTTCCACGTCTGCATGTCCTACCATACCTGATTAAAAGCAATCCTGGGTACATTTTTAGAATACGGGCACCTTAGAAGGGCTCCAAGAATCAATACTAAATAAGCCTCTGCAAAAGAGTATTTTTCAGTAACTTTGTCAGAAACTGGTTCCCATCACCACAGGCAGGACAACTACATTGCATATAAACTCAAAGTAGCAACAAATAATATTTCCATTTAATTTACACATAGGGACTTACAAGACTTCACCATATAAAAGCATTTTCAAATAGAGTGTTTTGTTTGTGGTAGGTTTAGTATTTTATAGCTGGGCAAATAGGTAAATAACATGCCTAATGTTACATACCTCTGGATTCAAACTATGATCTTCTGATCCCATGTCCTTGTAGCCTTGTCCTGTTTTCTTTCTATAATTTACCACACTATAGTAACTTTTGTTCTGAAAGTTTGGAACAATTAAATGAATCTTGGCTGTTTCTTACACATACCACACACACGGTGAAACTGAGCTAAGAAGAAAAGAGGATGACACTAGAAATTATAGTTAAGTCAAAGTTATTTTATTTCATTTTCCATTAATATTTCTAAAAAGTAACTTCTCCCAAGAATGAGCGGTCACTAATTGAGATTCACTGCAGAAACTGCACGATAATTAGAATTTTTAAATTAGTTTTATTACTAATTCTTAGAATGAATTAAATGAGCAATGTATCTCCGCTCTACCCCCTCATCCACTTCCAAGAAATAAAAGTGTAAAAAAGGGCAACCATCCCTCTCCCAGACCAAGGGGTCAAACTCACCCCTATACCTCTGTTTCTCAGGATTAACAGGCCCCTCCCCTGCTCTATCAAAGATGTTCACTGTCAATAACATCCTCCTTTCTAAAACAAGAAAATATTTCTTCTTCTTCCTCTTCTGCTGCTTCTATCTCTAAAGATTATCAACAGAATATACTTAGATCCAAGTAGGAAGAAGACTCCCCCAGTAGGATAAGGACTTGTATTTGGAGATTCAAATAGGCTTCCAGACAGAATTTTTTATCTAGCAATTATCAGCAACCTTCTCCATTCTGATTTTTCTGTGGATGTGAAGCTTATACTGGTGCCTTGAATCACTACAAGAACCACTCTTGAGCTATCTTAAACCTCAAAGTGTTAAATCTATTTTTATGGTTCTTTAAAGTTAAAACATCTTAGAGAAGACCCAAGAGATGGTTTTGTTTTATGGCAAATTATGTATTAGAAATACTTCAATCCAATGAACCTCCAGCATATGTCCCAGTGGGGTCAAAATAGCTTCTTCCTTCACCAACTGCAAGCTGTCCTCTAAATCTACATTCACTGGATTAATAGAATGGGTTTGGATTTTAAATTTTCACTGCCATTTAAACAGGTGAATATTTAATGCCTGAGGAGCAAGGTTATGAAATGTCAAAACTACTAAGTGAAGGATCTAATTTAAGAGGCAGCCAGAGAGTCTGCAATTTAAATATTTAAAGATGATACAGGGAGTACAACACTGAACACCAATCTACTCCAAAGATAGCAATTTAAAATTCAGGTTTATTTTGGAATTTCTCACAACCCTACAAGTGATATAATAAACAAAGACAAGCAATACTGAGATTTCTTGAGGGGAAGGAAGGGAAGCAGTTAGGAGTACCAGGCAAATAAATGCTCTAGCCAATAGTTTCTCAAATTGTTCTTCACAAATGAGATCACACTGGACAAAACAGAGATAAAAATAGATTTATCAAAGTAATTAGGTCTTGAAAATGGAATAGTTTGAAACATAATATATTCCTTATAATTAAAAACTCATTTCTTCATCAGCAACTAAAACTAATTATACATTAAACATTCAAGGACAAGTAACCTATATTAAGAATGGGCTATCAAAACACAAGTTAATCAAAATACATAGAATTAAAAGAAATGAAAATATCTTATGGATTGAAAATATCTTAGGGATAAGAATTAGTACTTTATTACATGTAAATAGTGAAGTTTAAAATCCCAGTATATCGCTTTTAATAGAAGTCCATCGCAATTCCTTTGTCCAAAAACACAACTGCTCTCATTTCTCTCTGATTCATCAAGGAAAGATCAGTGACAGTGGGCATTAATACCAACTGATTAAAGAGATAAGGTCTATAAATGAACAAAGCAATTCCTTCTTTATTAAGCTAAGGACATTTGAAAAATCTCCTACTGGCAAGATCACCATTGAACAACTTCTATCACTTGTCAATTACTGACCCAGGACTATAAACATTAAAACTGAAAATTAGATACTTGCCACTTCAGACTTTTTTGAAAAGCTCCATTCAATCTCTTCAGCTGAAAGGAGTAGACAAGGTCATGCCTGTGCCTATTTAAACTAAGAATTAATTGCTGTTCATATCAAAAAATGGAGTCTTGATGGGACTGTCTGAAAAATTACTATCTCACTAAGTAAAAGTTAGCTCTGGCTCTGGTAGAGCGTAGCAAAGGTCTCATGGCAGCATTAAGCCTCTACAGACAGGTGGCTACACTACACCCTCCAAAAGAGCTCAGAAGTTAAGAACATAGAAGGATGCGATCTCCAACCACAATTCAGGCCACAGACCTCAAAATTCACCCAAAAGGAAGAACTGTACTTTTATCTGCTTCTAAACGCAAATGCCAGGAACAAATCTCAAACACACATCAAGGCATATACATATCACAGTCTAAGATTAAGTTTTTTAAGGGCAGGCATGTTTCATAAAGGGCTGCAAATGAGTAACACTGAGAGAACAAAGCATATGGAAGTAAGTCCATAAGAAATTAAAGATTAGCTCTAGCAAAGGTGTTGGAGTTAAAAGCAATAATCACCCCTAGCAGGAAGCCTTAAAAAGGGTATTATAGATTAGGGGAGTTACCTTTAATAGGTATTCCAAGATGTAGAATTCAGAAAACCACATCAGTGGAAAATGCACATGAGACCTCAAATTTTACTGAGACTTGATTTGCTGAATACTTTAAGTCTCATAAAGACTGTTTTAATTCAAGTGACACCAGAAACACATCTGACTGTGTTCTTCTCTGCTTCAAATCCCTCAAGGGCTCCCTGATGCTTTAGGATTAATTTCAAATTTCTTAGTTCTTTATGCTCAGGGCACTGACTTCCCTTTTCCATATAAACAAACACAACCTTCAGTAGTTTTCCAAACATTCCTCTCTACTTCCCTGTGTTAATACAGCCTGCTCCTCCCACTTACCTAAATGTGAGTCACTTCAGACTCAACAAGGGCATCACTGAGTGCCTCACGTCCACTCTCACCCGCCTTTTTCAGTCGGAGTTGGTACCCTTGCCAGTAGCTACCCTGCGTCACACATATTCTCATCCACACTGAGCAAACCAAGATACACTTGTCTCTTGTCACTGCCTTATGTCCTTGAAGTAATAAATCTTGTCTTTACCCTACTTTGTACACCCTTGTACCTGCCACACGTTTACTATAATGAAGAGGATTTATAATCACACACAAAGTAGGGAAGCTTCATGTTTGAAATCTTGTCTAAAAGTTAAGAGGGGCCATAATCTGCTTTGTATATAGCAAATGTCATATGCGATGGTACTCTGTGCACACTGTGCAAATGCCATTAAACATGTCAAGAATGAAGTTTCATTTCACAAATTGGGGATTCAAATCCCCAGAGACAATAAAATTTTTGATGGAATGATATGTTGCTGGGAGGAGAGAGGGTCTTAATTTTGGAGCAAAAAGAAAATAGATCATTTAGCCCAATTCCTTGATTTTTAGGAAAGAGGGAGGCTGAGGCACACACAAAAAAAATGGAGGAATTTCAGCTATAACTACTAGAGTTCATTCCTATCCCCTCTGCATTAAGAAGTTTTCTGTACTGGTTAGGAAAAGCAAACTTCCTTACTTTTAACATTAAAAATGAGAAAGAAGACTATATTTATTTGGCCGCATATCTTTAGGCAAATTAAGTAAGGGATGCCTGGCTGGCTCAGTGGGTAGAACCTGGAACCCTTGATCTCATCAGGGTCATGAGTTCAGGTCCCACATCTGGTGTGGAGCCTACTTTAAAAAAGAAAAGTTTAAGTAATATAAATGGGCTAGAATTGAGGCAAACATGAATTAGTTTAGTACTAGGTCAAAAAACTTACAGAGGCAAAAGAAAATGCATTATTACTGGTGAAGTTCTGGCTGCAACAGAGCATACTCTGAACTACTGGCCAGAAACTGATGCTTGTACCAGCACTCTCCAAAGTCATGAAGTACTACAAACACAGGGCATGGAATCACACAGAAGTTCAGACCCTGCCTCTATTACCTTATCAATTATATAACTGGGGAATGAATAATTTCTGTACATTCTCTGAAGCCTCTATTTCTTCATTTGCAATCTGACGTTAATGATAGTTCTTACGTCACAAAGATTAAATGGAAAAATAAAACTATTAACACAAAGCTGGAGAACCATAATAATGTTTCATCATACCATAGAATTTCATGTATATATAAAATCACAATAACATAGATCATGATAGCCTCAAACATTTATTAAAAGCTTACCATGTGCCAGGCACTGTTCTTGGTATGTTATATATTTATAGAAGATTTGAGAGACAGCGAGAGAGCATGTGCAAACACTTGTGGTGGAGGAAGGAGGAGAAGGTGTGACAGAGGGAGAGAGGATCCCAAGCCGACTCCCTGCTGAATGTGGAGCCCCCAACACAGGGCTCGATTTCAGGGCCCTGAGATCATGACCTAAGCTGAAATTGAAATAAGACGCTTAACCAACACCCAGGCACCCCTCAGTATGTTACATGTATTAGTTGAATTGATCCGAACAGTAGGGTATAAATTGGGTATTATCATAAGCGTCCCTAATTTATGTTAAGAAGCAACTCAAAGGTGATTATTATCTCTGAGAAGACACAGAGGGGGCCATTTGGCAGAAGATATATGCACTTTAAAAGGAAAACAGTTCAAAAGGGAAATAAATAAGTCTCTCCCAAATCCATGGCAGTTAGTATAAAAATTAATCCTTACTAGTAATTACTTTATTACAATACAATATTCCCAGTATTTTATAAGACAGTGGTAGAGGAGCACGTTGGAAAGCCTGGCTGAAGCATGAGGAAAAGGGTGTCTTACTGTCATATAGAGGGTCAACATCAAGCATATTTAAATGGGCTGATAGAAAAGACCAACTTAATCTTATTTGTCTAATTAAACTTACTGCATATTGAATAATCCTCCCACCTCCTTAGTCTCTCTTATAAAGATCTGTTAGAGCCTAAAGTTGGATGCAAAATGAGAAATAGAGGAGAAATCCATTTCAGGGAGACAGTGGTAGAAATAATAAGTGGACTTTGGGGAACAGGGCCTATTTTCTTAGGCCTGCAGGTATGCGTCTGAATGTGGGCTGCAGGTTATTTGTGGGATTCAACTGCAGGTTATTTGTCAGTTTCATGTGTTTTTCTCTCTCAAACCCTAGATGGAGTATGTTCAAGCCCTAGGATATGTAACCCACCAAAATTGGCTTGTCAAGAACCTTCTTTTTCCATACATTACCAACCAGTGTTGGTTCAATGTGGGATTCAACCAGTGCCTAATGACTCAACGTGATTTCATAGTAGAAAAAAATGCTAAGGTGGCTATGCTAGCAGGAAGTACTGTGAATTTTTCATTTTGGACACTTAAATATACTAGGAGGACATTAGGGAGACTTCAAGAAAAAGAGAAATCTCAGTACTAGTACTCAATACTCTGTGTCTCAGGCTTCCTCAACACTGCCAGAGCAGCAGACTGCCTCGATGCCTCCTCCCAGGTAACAGGAACGCCATTCGCTTACAAAGCTTTCCTATTACTAGGCTATAAAGTCCTACAGGGTTGAAACTAATTCTTATACAGGCCCTTATCTTACAGCCTCACCCACCAAGGAGGCACTCCAATTCCTGCTGCCCTGCATGGCCTCCTGCAAGGGCACTTTCTGAATGAAGTACCTCTTAGGCAAGGTGATTAGAAGGTGTGATGCTTGTCCAAACAATCTGACTTTCTGTGCTTCACTGGAAACAACTCAAGTTAAACTGGCTTGCAGAAAAATAGATATACTCATTCAGTTCTTAGAAAACCATTCTCTAGGAGTTGCTTCTTAAGGGTTCTTTCAAGATTCTGAAATTTGATCAGATGCAATCTCTAACAAAAGCCATACTATCAAAATTACCAGTTACAATTTTACCTCCAAAAATAAACTTAAAATATAATTTATAAGCACTGGACCATCTAGCAGATGTAAAGCACTGCCAACAGATCAGATGTTGAATTAGAAAGTGAAACCTAAAGAAGGTGTTCACATTACTTGGTAGAAGTAACCTAGAGAGGTTTAGCGATAAAAGTCAACAAGCACTGGTTGGTAATGTGTGAAAAAAGAAGGTTCTCGACAAGCCAATTTTGGTGGGTTACATATCCTAGGGCTTGAACATACTCCATCTAGGGTTTGAGAGAGAAAAAAGAACATGTAAAAGTGACAAAGGACAAAAAGACACAGGCTGATGGACATTAAGTGGAAAATCACTCATAAAAGGAAAACAATAGTTCAATCTTCATTAGCTGTAGAAAAGAAAACACAAGTTAGCCATTCATATATCCTTCATTTGGATGTGTCTTCAATAAATAGTAAGACTTCTCAGGAAGTGTCAGAGTTTCACTTTTGGTTTCACTTAAATTGTGAATTTTCCTGTCTTTGAGCATACAGAGCACATCTCCATCATTCCTTATGAACAATATACAGAAACTTCCTCCTTCAGAAATTTTAAATAAAAGCTTAAGTATTTTGTGAATTGCTCTGAAGACAAATCTGACTGCTCCTCTGAGAGTAGACCATCCAAGGGGAGAAAAAGGTAACATAGAGTAAAAAATAAAATAAAATAAACAAGTGATTTAATAGCAAAATAAAAAGTCAGTAAGTAATGACCTTGATATAGGGCAGTATAGGCAGAGAATGACCCAAGGCAGGAAATAACACTTTGACTTGCATCTTCAAGGATGAGGAAACCAAGAGCAAGATAAGGATCTCTGCAGAAGAAAGACAACCAAGTTGGGGCAGATTCTGGAGCCCTTATATGTCACAGAAAAGCATTCAATGAGCAGGGGAGTGATAGCCTACAGAAATATATGTACATATACATATACAATATGTGGGTCAGACATATATACGATATGGAGGTAATTTTCCCATGATAAGCTAGGTGAAAATTGTCACAATCAGTGTTGCCATTTAAAAAGCTAACTTAAATACGATCTACAGTAAGTTCCCTTTTGTTCTATAACTAGAAGAAAAACTGCTTCGCCACAATGTTGGTTCAGATAGCCAAGTCTTCTTTGACCTACTTATACATACAGTAATGAAAATATAATAATCCTATTTCTGTGTATACACTAAATACTCCACAGAGAAATTTCATCTTGGTACCATTTTTAAATATCTTAAATGAAATCTCACAGGTTACCAGGGATCTTTGCAGAACAAGGCAGAGAGGTATCTATGCAGAAATGAATTAATCTGCCCAAAATCCATCTCTACAGTTCCTTTCATGAATTAGGTCTTCACTGAAAAAGGATAAATGTAAACTATGGGGCTAGGTTTAACCAAATTTTCCTCCCAATCATTTTCATAGAAGGTTAATACTCAATAGACTGAGCACACTTTATAGTTTCCAGATGTAAGTTTCTTCCAAAAAGTACATGTCACATAAAGGCCTCTATGTCTTTAAGATGAGACATTCCTTCATGTCTAATACCTGTCTTCTTTCTCGGCGTGATAAACCCTATTTTGTAAAACCCTATCACCTCTGGAGCCATTGCAGAGGGCTCTCGACAGCCAGTGACATATCCATTCCCACTGCACTCTGCATTCACTTATCATACATCCAAAAAAAAAAAAAGTCATATAAAGTAAGTGCTATCTCTCCCTACTACACAATGACATCAAGGACAAAACGGTATCTTGTCATATTTTAGCACAGCTCCAACATTTAGCAAAGCTGACTGGTACATACTAGACGCACAAAATGCTTGCAGAATTAAGTACTTCATTACTCACAGATGTCCCTTTCCAAGATTGTACAGTCTTTAAAAAAACAATTTGCAATTCTTTTATTTTTGGTATCTTTGCCCTTGGTGGGTGAGAAGAAGAAAAAAGAGCACATGTACAGTGGCCATTAATAATTTTTTTAAAGAATTTATTTATTTATTTGACAGACAGATCACAAGCAGGCAGAGAGAGAAGGGAGGAAGCAGGCTCCCTGCCGGGCAGAGAGCCCGATGCTTGCGGGGCTTGATCCCGATGACAACCTGAGCTGAAGGCGGAGGCTTTAACCCACTGAGCCACCCAGGCGCCCCCACCATTAATAATTTTTAAAAGCATATGCCCTTCCATACAAACTTGGAAACAAACTGTTGAACTTGCTATGATAATTCCACATAATGTAAAAGCCCCTAATGGGATAAGGCTCTTGAAGATGAAATACTCACTTTTACTAAACCTTTAACGTCCTTAAGAAATTATTCCTCAAACATCTAAAGGAAAATTTCTAACAATCTTCCTTCAAACACCTGTTGTAAATGTAAAAACAGTTTGCAACACATACCTATATCACAACTAAATCACAACAGCCAAGAAGTGTTTTCAGGCCTGTTTTAACCCAACGGTCAGGAATCTAGTGTGTGTATGCTTATATGTACACACACATATGCACAAAAAGTTAGGAAACCACCTCACTTTCTTTCAAGGTGAGCCTGTCTTTGGTAAACCTTAATGAGTACAAACTACACACCATTTAAGGGGGGTGGGGAGGAGTAACAAACATTTTGGATTGCATAAGGCATTTATCTCTCAAATAGACCTAGATGAAAATTTATGTGTCAAACACATGTAATAACATATAAGAGGAAAAAAAGGATAATAGGAATGCTACTATAAATCCTCCCCAGAAGCAAAGAAACTTTTACCAAATATATTTTGTGGACCTGACATTAAGTTATACAACTATGAAAAATTTATTCAATAGATAGTTTAAAAGGAATAACCCCTGAAATACTACTGAATGTTTTATAACTTCAACCTATCAAGATATTTTTCTCTCAAAATGATTAGACATTAGAGAATAATCACAGGGAAAGCTTTTTTAAATGAACTGATTTGCAGGAAACAGTCTCATTCAAAGACAATCCCTCATTCTCCAAATATCTATTAGATACCTGAGCTATATATCCCCCCAAACAACTTTAAGAAAAAGTAATTTCTGTATTCCTAAAGCCTTTTGTATGACAGTTGTGAAGATCTTACAAGAAAGAGGGTTGGGTTTTGTTTTGTTTTGAAGATTTTATTTGACAGAGAGAAAGAGAGATCACAAGCAGGCAGAGAGGCAGGCAGTGAGGGTGGGGGGGGAAGCAGGCTCCCCATTGAGCGGAGAGCCCAATGCAGAACTCGATCCCAGGACCCTAAGATCATGACCTGAGCCAAAGGCAGAGACTTAACCCATTGAGCCACCCAGGCACCCCAAGAAAGAGGGATTTTAAGGAAAACACCAACAACCTTAAATGTACACAAGGAACAGACCATATCACTGCCATTTGTAGACACCTCCAAAAATTTAAAGAGCAGCAGCAGGAGGGGATAACCACCTTTACCTGTGCTGCAAGACAAAGTGCTCTCCTGCTTCGATGTGTGGAAGCACCTCTCACTTTACCTTGAGAATCCAGTCCTGAGGTATTTAATTACACTGTCGGGAGCAGCGAATGGTCTGGCACCGTGCCCTTTCCCTGGGTCTCGCTGATTGATAGCATCAATAACATTCACTGGCTGTAATTAAACCGCCAAATAGTACCCCATTTGCCACTTGGTAGATCAATGTTCTTTAATACTCAAAGGACAAAGTACAAAGGTGAGAGGGGTGTTTCTAGCCCTCACCTTCATGGTTCATTTGACTTTGTACGCCAGAGCAGTGTGCAGACAATGCATAATTCACAATTCCCCCAAGACACTGGTTAATGAAGAACACTATGGAAAATCCTGTAAGTTGGTGACAATTACTTATTAACCCATTTTTGCAAATCTGAGAGCAGAGACATTGTAAGCCTTTTGGTGACAATATGCACTGCTCTCACATAGCTTTGGGACAAAATTCAATTTACAGGTCAAAAGGTTTCTAAATTAAGGTGACATACAGTAAATAGGGGTTTTTTCTTTCAATATTTATAACATGCGATGTGAGGGAGTATTTATGATAACAGAGCAAATTCCCATTTATTCAAACCATGACTAGAAAAATTCAAACATCTAGATACTAGGGAGGGGGAGGAGAGGGGCATGGTTGGGAGCTTATAAATAGGAAATTAGTTTTTATTGCATTTTAAAAGCAACTTCCGGGGCGCCTGAGTGGCTCAGTGGGTTAAAGCCTCTGCCTTCGGCTCGGGTCACGATCCCAGGGTTCTGGGATCGAGCCCCGCATCGGGCTCTCTGCTCGGCAGGGAGCCTGCTTCCTCCTCTCTCTCTGCCTGCCTCTCTGCCTACCTGTAATCTCTGTCAAATAAATAAATAAAATCTTAAAAAATAATAATAAAAAATAAATAAATAAAAGCAACTTCCATATTCTAAGGATTCACAACCATCTTGAATCATATAATTCAACTCCCCAATCTCTACACTAACATGAAATATCCATTTTAAATGAATGGGACCCAGAAGAACCATGCTGCAAATTCCCAACCCTCAGAATCAAATATTAAATGACGTTTATGTACTTGTAAAGCTAAAATTATTTAATGACACCGAAATGTTCTGAAAATGAGTACTCTGTGTGTATGTGTGTGTGTGTGTGTGTGTGAGACAGAGAGAGAGTTTTAAGTCCAGCATTATATTCATTAAAAGTACATCTGTTAACCACGAGTATTCCAGATAGTTTATGATAGAACCCACAAATGAAAATCTTATTTACATGTAGATTTTGAAACAAGCACCACAGACCTATCCAAGTTCAAATCATTAAGGTCTACCAAACAATGGTTCTCAAGTCAGACCACCACCTATTAACAATCACCTGTATGTAGTGTTTGGTTAAAGTACAATCTTTGTTGTCAGTCAGTTTTACTGAAGTCAACCACACCACATCATGAATTCTGATGAATGTTAATGTTTTGGCATTCCCTTACACAGAGGGACTTAAACAGGTAATCCTCAAACTCTGGGGGCAGACTCAGGATTCCTAGAAACTAATTTTCCTCCTTGTCACCAATCACTGTTGGTTTCCAAGTGAGTAAGAAATTCACAGGCAGCTTGAAAGTATATATGATTATGAATCACTGACAAATACAAACATGTAAAAGTAAAACAAAGCCCGTAAAACTCCTCCCAAGGTATTTCCAAAAACAAGCCTGGCTGACTGGGGCTCGGCTGAATCAGGGAGCTCATCAACTTTGCTGCTCTGTGCAAAAGGCTGCTGTGCTTAATTCTGTGAGGCGAGAGCCACACTCAAGTGACTCCAGAATCTTTCTAGGAATACGAACGGGGTCATTTGGGTGAAACAAATGGGAATAGTCAAATGTCTAAACAGTCATTTAACAAAATTTGTGGAAGTGAAAAATTTTCTGAATGACTAGTTTCCAGGACCACGCAGGTGCTTGCTGCTCACCTGAGGGTCAGTGAGGATCACTTCTAGACTCATTAGCAAACCCAGAACCTATACAGGAAGGATTACACTGCTCTTTCCTATGGGAGGAGGTAACCTTACACTAATGACCAAAAAATGGAGCACATTAGCATGATTTATTGATTTTTTTTTTCCACAACCCACTTCTCTATAGTACAAGGTAACTACAATAGCTTTTCAAATATCCAACAAAATTAAACCAACGAACTAGACAGGGTGACTATTTTCATCATAGAAAAAGTAGCTTTTCAATTCCCCCAATTAGATTTCTAAAATACTACTCTACTATAGAAAAGACTGAAAAACAACTTAATATTCTTGATCTTCTCTTTCTGAAAGTCACGGGCCAACACAAGTATTTTCTACCTCTAGATGTTCAGTAACACGCTACACAATAATTGTGTCATCAGTACCACCCCACCATTTTACAAATGAGAAAGCTAGACCAGGAGAGTGAGAGCAGGACAGAAAGCCAGGACTTATGGCTCGAGGTCTTCATGCCGCATTCAAAGGAGCATTTCTCATTTGGGGTGGGGGGCATACACGCTACAGACTACCTATACTCTTTTCAAAACACAGCCCTCCCTCTCTGCTTAACCATTAACAATAGGTCAAGAAACATCCAAAGTAAAACCCCACAAGCCAGATTAGTGCTTGTAGTTTAGAAGTGATGCTAAGGGCAATGACGGGAAAATCTGGCAGAGGTGGGAAGAAAAGAAAATGGACCACACGTGCTTTTGTAAAGAGTCTGCACACAAATGTGACAAATGCACTTTAACTTTTAAACTTGCATCTAAGACTCTCAAGAACCTACCAGAAAAACATTCTGAATGGGTGTAGTGTCCTATAGAACAGAGATCTAGACAGTTACTATAATAATTCTCTCCCATTACCATCAAAATACTTAAATCTCTGTGAACTTGCCCATCCACTAAACGGGACCTCCAGACACTGGTTTTCCTCTCAAGCTGGAGGTGTGGATGTCTACAGCACTCAGCCCAAAAGACAGCAGTTTTTCCACCACTAGGAAGAGCTCCATTTTCTTACACTTAACAGAGATTGGATTCACAAAGTCTCAAGACAATAAAACATCCCAATGAAGGTCCCCAAGAAAATATTCCATTTGTCTGTAGTGGTATCTATAACCCATTTCTAAGGAAAACACCTGAATATCAATAATACAAGATGGAAAGAAAACAATAAAAGCCACCAGTGTCAGCCAACGTGACCTTACATTCCTGTTCCTAGTGGTGCTATCAGCTGCACTGGGTTTTGAACAAGTCCCTTAACCTGAGCTGCATTTCACCGGCCAAAGGGAGTATTTGCCTGGGGCACTGAGTGGGATGGCTCTGTTGGTTAAGCATCTGCCTTTGGCTCAAGTCATGATCTGGAGGTCCTGGGATTGAGCCCCACATCGGTTGGGGGGGGGGGGAGGACGAATGTGCCTACAAAAGACTCTTGTTTTTGCATAAATCCAGACAAGTAGAAGGATAAAAGTCCTATGCAACTACTGCAACAAGTAGATAAAGCAAGAAATTAAGGGACCCTTCTTCAGAAGTTAGCAGACCCATCTTAACCTCTCAAGCTAACTTTACAGGACACACTGAAGCCGCTCAACTACCTGGTAGTACTTCTCCCAAGTCATAAATAAAAGGCCACAAGCCCTACCCTACCCTTAAAGAGCAGTAGAAAAGATAAGCAGACAAGCGTTAACAGTGCCTAGCCAAAATGCTTTGCTGATACACATCTATGAAACAGGCAGGAAAAGCAGAGGCTTGGAAAATAAAATGATCTATAAACTCCCTCCTAAGAAAGATGGGTTCAATCAAGTGCTGAGACTCTCCCACCATCCTCCTGTCCTGTGATTCACAAGCAGGGGTGGGCAGGAAGCAAGCGGAGACAATGCTACGGGGAACCTTCCGCCTCACCTATCCCTCTGTGCAGGCTCACCTCTGCTCTACCAACCATGAAAAAAAAAATCTACAGAAAAGCCACTCAGATAATGCCAAGTTACTGCCCTCTGGAAATTTTGAAAGGTCTCCTTTCCACTATGAAGGGAGTTTGGAAGGAGCAGGAGTAACACTAATAGGCCTGAGTTGGGATGATGAAGTTCTGGACTAGGCTAGGCCACCTGCCCACACTCTCCAGGTCACCCAAGGTGAGTAAGTAACAACCTATGGTGCTTTTTGTGGTTTAAAAAAAAAAAAAAGAGGGACACTTGGGTGGCTCAGTTGGTTAAGCAGCTGCCTTAGGCTCAGGTCTTGATCCCAGCGTCCTGGAATCGAGTCCCACACGTCGGGCTCCTTGCTCGGCAGGGAGCCTGCCTCTCCCTCGGCCTCTGCCTGCCACTCTGTCTGCCTGTGCTTGCTCTCTCTCCCTCTCTATCTGACAAATAAATACATTTTTTAAAAAAATTTTTAAACCTTTAAAAAAAA
>PISX010028142.1:0-10713 GCA_004024625.1 Mellivora capensis
TATTGCATGGAGTACTGGGTGTGATGCAAAAGCAATGAATTCTGTTACACTGAAAAGAAATTTTTTTAAAAATGCCAGTTATTACCCCTGAACTCAAAATCAGTGGGCCTCTTTTAGTTACCTTAATCAAACTCTCTGAAGCATATGCAAATTCTATCACTTCTCCCATTCTGCAACTGTCTCTTTTTTTGCCTTTCACGTGACTCTTACAACTACTTCATATTTCTGATGGTTGATATTTTGTTTACATATTCAGTTATTTTTACACCACCTTCCCTTTAAATGCTGATGTGCTCCGGGTTTGTTATTCACACTCTTCTGTCCTTATTCTATACACTCACTCACAGTGATTTAATCTACACATAGAGCATCACCTCAATGGAAATGCTGATGACTTCAGACTCTCCATCTCCACGTCTAACCCTTCTTTAAGACTACAGGTGCTATAGACCAAAATGTCTACTAGACTTCACCACAACTGAAAGAAAGTATAACTTAAAATAAATTGATATCCATCCCCTTCCTCCAGCTACACTCTGATTACAATCCAATTTCTCCCTCTATCTTGGGTACACTAAAATGGACCCAGCAGAGCCAAAAACCTACCTCAACTCTCCATCTGACATACAGACACTAAACCCTGCCAGTTCCATTTTTTAAATATCTCTATAATACATCTATCATTTCTTCTCCATCCATACCATCATTACTACTGTCTTGGATCAAACCATTTTCTTTTCTTTTTTGCTTACTTAGACAAGTGGGGAGAATCTAATAACTGGTCTCCTTCACTCTTCATTTTCCCCTCCCAACCATCTTCCACATTTTTACTCAGAATATCTTTTTTTAAAGTATAAATTTTATCACATGCCTTCAATAATTCCCATTGCCTATGCAATACAGTATAAAATTCTTTGTAGAGCATAAAGAACTGTTTGTCCCATGGTCTTGTTTTTCAGCCTCATCTCTTGCTGCTCCCCTATAGCACTCTGTTACCTTCACATTTACCTCTGTGCTTTGATTATTCATTTAACTCTAATAGTAATGCCCTTCCCACTCCCAGCTCTTCATCCACTAGGCAAGTCCTGCTTATCCACAGAACTCAGCTTAACTGCCAGCAGACTTCTCTGGGGACAGATTTTGGTATCTGGGGAAAAGAGAGTAGTCCATGTGCTCTGATTCAATATTATTTTCTGAAAAACTTCTCAAATGCCATTTATCTACTACTTCAAGTGTTTGTGCATTTTCCTTCTCACACTAAGGTGAGACCTCTCTAAAAGTAACTGTTATGTCTTACTCGTTTTTGTGTCCTACAACCTGGGAAAGGGCATAGGACAGAGCACAGTCATGGTTACAGAATGAATAACAGAATGATGTCTTCTTACCACATGTCCATTTCCTTTTCATGATCAGCCAAAGAATCTCTCTGAACTCAATGAGGGCTCCAGACCCTCTCTTAAAGGACTCATCAGTTATGTCAGGCCCGCCCAGTATAATAATCTCTCTTTTGATTCACTCAAAATCCACTGATTATGAACCTATATTATATTTGCAAAAATCCCATCACATTTGCTACATAATAAATATAACATAGTCTTGAGAGCAAGACCTCATTATATTGACAGATGCCATGCACACTCAAAGAGAGTGGATTATACAAGGGCATGGGTTATTTGTGGTCATTTTAGAATTCTGTCTACCACACTTGGGCACTTCTAGACTTAACTAATGCTTTTCAGTTCTCAACTCACCTCACTGGGGTGATATCAGAAATTTTAAAACCAAGCAGAAATTGGAGGGAGCAAGGCAAATGAACTCAAGAATCTAGGGTTCTACCAAGCTTATTAGCTGATAAACAGTTTATTATGTTAATTTTTTAAAGATTTTTATTTATTCATTTGAGAGAGAGCCCTACTGGGGAGGAAGGGCAGAGAGAAAGGGAGAAGCAGACTCACCACTGAGCAGAGAGCCTGACTTGGGATTCTGGGATCATGACCTGAACCAAAGGCAGACACTTAACTGACTGAGCCACCTATGTGTCCCTGTTAATTACTTTTCAAATACTTGTGTTAATTACTTTTTAAGTCCATGTATGCATGGTTGGGTAAATTATACATGTGCAAGGAAATGTCATTTTTTAAATAAGTGGCATATATTTTTCCATTTTCCAACAAGCTTATACTTTTGTACCTATATTCATAGCTACCATGCAAACCTTGTGAGGACAGTAAGAGTATCATTTTTACTTTTATATTCCAAGTAACTAGATCTCAATATTTTAACTAAGACCAACCCAAGTAAACAGTTCTTACCAGTTCTGGTAATGGTCCTAAAGGATGGTCCTTTGCCTTGTTTGACCTCCAGATTGTCTGTCCCTTAAGACAGAAAAAAAAATGAGAAGGGCATTTGATGTATGCTGAAGATGGTATGCAGATGTCAACATAATTTGATCCCTAATCCTTTCTGGCAAGAACATTCTAGCTTTTTGGGAAACTAAAAGGAAAATATGTGTAGGCTTCACTTCTTTTTACAAACTCTAAAATGTTTTGGCATCCACTGTTTCTCCAAAACCAGATGAACACAGTGATATCACAGAGTTATTTCTGGGGATTTTGCTTCTTCAGCAAAATCAGGCAAACAAAGGCCTGTGGAATAACACAGGACTTCTACCATGGAGAAAGCTGGACTCAGCCCTGTGTGTGCTGGGGCATTCCTTTGGCCAGTAGAGGTAGCTTTCTAACTAACTTCAGAGTCCAAGAAACCCTAGAAGTGCAGGGAAACATCTCGCCAGTAGATGCATTTAACATCAGTGTTATTGGGGATCTTCCCTGCCCTTAGAGGCTGGGGAATTTACACCCAAACTCCAAATTCAGGGCCTGAGGCACTGATAAGTCCCCTCACCCTGTGTGTTGCCTCATTTGTGCTTCTTTCTATTTGATCAGGAATCAGTGAAGCTACTTCATGCTGCCCCGCCTTTGGACCAGGAGTAAAGCTCTGCCCCTCTCACTTGCCTCCACGGGAAATACGTTCCAATGACATCAAATATATCATGAGTGTTATGTAATGTACTATAATTTGTGAAGTCACAAAGCAGAAGCTCATAAGATTTTCTGAATTTGACTTGCATCCTTATTTCCTCTTGCAGTTAATATCCATACTTTTTGACTTCTCCATATCTGTGTTTATCACATAGGTCTCTCCTTGTCCCATAAGGATCGCTGGGAAATAGCCTCCAGTCCCTACTTCCCTACAGGGCCCTTCCAAAATCATATGCCTTCCTCAGTTCTCCTGCACTTTTGGAAAATAAATATTTTCTGTCTGTATGTATGTCTATGAGTCTTTTCCTCATTCCAGAGGAAAAGCTTTCATCCTCTTCAACAAGGGCCCATGACCCAAAATGAATAAGAACCATTGCTTAGAGCTTATTGCCATAGAGGAAATGTTTAGAAGCCACATTTCATTGTCAAGAAAGATGAATAATATAACACACAAGAGTCCCTGCTAAGAACATTGTGTTCTCTCTACACCCTATAAGCAGTAAGCTCTGACTACAGGTTCTCTCCAAAGCAAAGTGACTCTGCACTTTTCCTTCCCTAATCACCATATTACTGCTCGGCCACTTCCTTGCCTTTTCCCATTGCTCCCTGACCCTGTCCAGTGTGCCCTCTGGACTCTCCAAAAGAGCCTCTGACTCTCCAAAAATTATTACTATTACTCTTTCTGTTTCCAAATCCATACTCTATCATTTACTAGTTCCATGATTTGGGCAACTTCATTTATCATCAATAAATTAGGATAACAATAGTATTCACTCACAAGGTATTGTGGAGGTTAAATAAGTAAATATATGTAGGAAAGTTAGAACATAAGTCTTCAGAAAGAATTAACTCTACTCTTTATCATTATTACATGTCATTCATCATCATCAATCAGTTCTACCTGAAGGATCTACCATGATGATACCACTTCTCATGCAGCCCTCTCTAGGAAAGTCTCTCAACTCCCACAACCAAAAGTCTGGGCAAAGAAACTAGCCAGAATGCCAACTCATCAGCACATTTCTACATTCATATAAATTGCCAATCCAAACCACAATATGGGAAATGGTTGAGATTTATTCTTTACTATTTTTTTTTAGATTTTATTTATTCATTTGACAGATAGAGATCATAAGTAGGCAAAGAGACAGGCAGAGAGAGAGGAGGAAGCAGGCTCCCTGCTGAGCAGAGAGCCCCATGCAGGGCTCCATCCCAGGACCCTGGGATCTTGACCTGAGCCGAAGGCAGAGGCTTTAACCCACTGAGCCACCCAGGCGCCCCATATTCTTTACTATTTTAAAGAGAAAGATGACATTTAATAGGTTGATCTTATAGGAATGAGGGTTTAACTGACACTGGAAAGTACTTTATATTATTAAGAACTGCTCTGTAATGAAATGTTACTTGAGGAGTTATCAGGATCCCTGTCCTGGACACATTAATATGAGTTGTGTTCCCCTTTTCCTGATATCATAAGGATTCCTGCCAGACAAGAGACCTTGGACTTAATTTCAAAAATCCTTTTCTAATCTAAAATCCTGTGTATCCTGAGACACCATGTAATTTGCTCATATTCTAAGGAAAACACATGAAAAACATCAGTAATTTTATATGCATAACACAATTTTCATTAATCGGGATAAGAAGAATGCAGCAGTATTTTTTAGCAGACCTATCCTCTATGCTTGGATATGTAACTCACTTATGTGAAGAGGCCCCTTAATCTCTAACAGTGAAGGAGAAGTAAGAGTTTGCATCCATGGCATTCAAACACTTTTTTCCTTCACTTGTAAATTTATTCTTCATTTTGATAAAAAATAATGGTTCAGTTCTGGATCATCAGATCTAACAGTACATAGTAAATGTTCAATAATTTTTTTTATTTTATTATTTTTATTAACATATAATGTATTATTTGTCCCAGGAGTACAGGTCTGTGAATCATCAGGCTTACACATTTCACAGCACTCTCCATAGCACATACCCTCCCCAAGGTCCATAACCCAACCACCCTCTCCATATCCCCAACCCCCAGCAACCCTCAGTTTGTTTTATGAGATTAAGAGTCTCTTATGGCTTGTTGAAAAAATTAAACAAGATGGGATCAAACACTTTTAAACTGTAAAATTCTTTCTGCTAATGAAAAACAATGTATAAGTTCAGTATATAACAAATAAATTTCCAGCTGAAAAGATTTCAGGAGGAAAGATAGCAGCCTAACCAATTCCTTGCCTTGGCTCCCCACAACCCCATGTTTCCAGGGTCAGCCCTTGATGTGGCGTCATAGACCTTCTTCAAAGGTTGTTCTGAGGCAACTGTCAAAACCAACCAACCTGTGTGAAATGGCTTCTAGACTCTTTTCACATTTATCAGGGATTTGTGATATATATATCACACACACACATACACATACAAACATATATACACACACACACATATATATATACATACACATGTACAAACACATATATGTATATGTGAATATATAGATATCTAAATATGAATATATATCTGAATATATATGAATATATATATCTCTGAAATACATCTTTGATATTAATATATATCTTTGTAATTAACCATGTTTTATCCCTGTCCAAAATTTATCCCTATTCAAAAATGTTCAAAACAAGATTTTCTTGTTTGATATTAAGAGTCAGTTCAGATCAAAGGAATTTAGTATTGAAATGGCATTGTTTTATGCCTTATCTTTAGATTATTCAGGAAGACATGATGATATAAATTGCTTTCTTGGTCTTTTGCTTCCCTATTTACATTTCAATTAAGCAGATATAAGATATTTTTGTTATAGTTTTCAAATGTAGCTACTATGTTCTTTGCCATATGAATGCATTTTCATATATAGTGTACATTTCATACATAATTGATAGAATGATATATGTAAGTAATAGTATATATAGAGAGAGAACATATCTAAAGAGAATTTAATAGGTGAAATTTGGCTGATTTCAATTTCATTTAAAGACGTCACCAATTTTCAAATAGTAATATAAGGTGAATATGCAAATAATACTGTGAAAAAGGAAAAGCATATTTGACTATGATGAACTTCTAGCATTTAAAGACACTCCAATGTGGGTATCAAATATCTCAAAATACAATTGAGTTGGGAAGAGTTGGGTTCATGAACAAGGATGAAATCTGCAGTTGTATTCAAGGAGCTCTGTTAGGAGAAAGGATTTTCCATTTTTTTTCTTAGCTGGAAATAAAATTCTAAAACTTAATTTATAACCCAGTAAAACAGAGTTAAACTAAAAGAGTCACTAATATAAGTAGAAATAATAAGATGCAGATGACAACAAGCCATAACAAGAAATAATATGATACTGATGAAAACAATTATATGATGCTCATCAGTTTCCATGTAAAATTGATATTTCTTAAATGTTACCACCATAATATACTTACCACTAGTCAAGAATTAATTAAAATACTCAATCTTGTTTAGGATGAACATTTCAAGTTATCTATGGGACTATAAAGAAAGCCCTGAAGAAAGTTAGAAATATCTACTACTAACAACCTAGAATGTATTTTAAGACAGAGCATCTATAGGATGTTCCCTCGTCTAACTGGATGACCATTATGGCGTTAAAATCTGTAATGCCATAGCATTAAATTCTTGAAAGATAGATCCTAAAAGGAAAGCATAAATATTCAGCATCACTGATGCTGATATTGATGCACATGCTACTCTAATAGCAAAGAGTAAACATGGGCTTTCACAGTTATCAAAATCTCTCCTAAAAAATAACCTCAGGCAAGAAGAAAGTAACTCCTTTTCTGTTCCTGTGTCCTCCATTCCCTTCATTAACCAATGTCTTTCAAGAGTGGTTTGCATTCTGTCTTCACTTCCTTAACTGCTGTGAATGCCTTAGCCTTCTGTAATCTGGAGTTTTCCTTCATCGTTCAGCTAAAAAGTCTTCACTTCAAATTACAAATGGTCTTCCAGTGGCAAACTCAATGGGCACTTTTAAATTATAACTTGATCTTATTCCAGCATTTGAACACATTTGATTAGAGGAGATTTTTTTATGATTCTATTCTCTTCTGGTTCAATTTTTTAACCTTCTGGGTAATATTTTCACCATTTAACTGACTTTCTTTTTGTTATTTGCCTTTTAAGGTTAGTGTGCCTGCCCCAAATTTCCATACAAGGCCCTTATTTTCTCTCTCTGTGCCTATTCTTACCAGGCAAACTCCTCTAGTATTTTGCCTTGGGCTATCAGCTATTATCCATATCACAAATATTTCAAACAGCCCTGTATCCAAATTTGGTTGTCCATCTACCTTACCATCCCACTTTTCCAATTACCTAAATGATATTTCTCCACTTGGAGCCAAAGGCAGCCAAAATTCAGAATGTCTAAAATATAACTCAGATTTCAAAATCCTCCTAGTTATTTTTATCCAGGATTTCACTAGATGCCTGTTAGGAACTTTAAATCTTTCTCAAGTCTTCTAGCTACTTTGCCTTTATTTCCCACAGTCAGTGAATTACTAAACACTCCTAATCTTCCAAAATTAATGTTTCTACAATTATTCCTTCTGTCCATTTCCCTCTGACTTACTTTCTTCAGTTGTTCTTGCTCCAAGTCTTACTTTCTCTAATTCATCCTCCCATTGTTAGCTAAAATGATCTTCTAAAAATATAAATAAAATATCTTTGATCTTTTAACTAAAAATACTCATGATCTCCCTATGGCAATGCAGGATATAATTCAACATCTTAACCATGGCATGCCAGTGCACTCCAAATTCTCACTACAGTCCCTTCCCCATCCTACCTATATATAGCACACACAACCTATTTTGCTTCTTCAGGTATATCCTATTCTCTTTTGCATTTTCAATGTCTCTTTAGCAGCTCTTCTCATCAGAATAGATGCATGCTTATTATAATGCTTTAAATTTAAAATGTATATATTTCTTCCATTGCTGTACCCCTCTAGCTATTAGTTCTTTACATTTTCTCTTCTATTTAACTCTGCCACCAGCTATGTTAAACAACGTTCTTTTAATGAAGAAATTCAGTTGGCATTATTCAGTCTTTATCTTTTATGAATATTCAGCAGGAGTTGATATCGCTGGCCTTCTTCTCTTTAAGCAACTCCATCCCAAAGAGAACCCTTATACATTAATGGTGAGAAGGTAAATCACTCCAATCAGCATACAAAACAATATGAATGTACCTTAAAAAATTAAAAATAGATCTACTATGCAATCCAACCATTCCATTTCTGAGTTTATGCCCAGAAGAACTAAAAATAGGATTTTGATGGGATATATGCCCTCTCATGTTTATTGTAGCATTATTCACAATAGCCAAAATATAGAAACACACAAATGCTCATCAGTGGATGAACAGATGAAAAAGAAGTGGTACACATACACAATGGAATATTATTCAGCAATGAGAAGGGAAGATATCTTCCCATTTGTGACAAGATGGATGCACTTGAACACATTATACTATGAGAGATGTCAGAGAAAGCAGGTACTGCATGATATCATTTACATGTGGAATCTAAAAATGTTAAACCCATACAAAACATAATAGAATGGTGGTTACCAGGGGATAGGGTGAGGAGTGGGAAAGTGATGGTGTTTAAGGGCAAAAACTTACAAGGAGTAGTAAATAATCCATAGAGATCGAATACACATTATCATAAATATAGATAATAATATGTAGAATTAAAAAAACAACTCCACCTCCTTGACTTTCATTCTGTGACTCTCTTTGCTGTCTTATTTTGGGGGGAGGAGGATTCCTTTCTGCATCTTCCTTTTAAATGATCCAATTACTCGGGATCCTTAACAAGCACATTTCTCATCTACTTTTGAATCTACATACTAGTTCTGGATGAATTAATCTACACCTGTGGTTTTGTCAATCACTTTTTTGGCTCTAATTCTCAAGCTGAGATCTGTAGTTTCATTTTTTCTTTCTAAGTTACTAACTTAAATCCATATAAATACTTGCTGGACATCTCTACCTGATAAATAATCTACCTCACAAATACCTCAAAATCAGTAGGTCCACAAACTGACATCAGTAGGACCCAAATTAACTCAAATCTAGGTAAGGTGGTACCAAGACCATCCACCATCAGGCAAAACTGAAAAAAAAAAAAATCCCACACTCTCTCAACCACCATCACCACAAAAAATACACTACCAAGGTCTGTCAGCGTTGTCTCCTAAATATTATCACCTTCACCATCTCTGTTTTTATCCAAATCTCATGATTCTCTTACCTAGATCAATGTAGAGTCTAATTCCAAGTTTAATTTCTAAATACTAAATTCTCAGCCACAGTTCTCATGAACTACATAAGATAGAAAATGAGAACAAAGTATAAATGAACAACAATTAAGTTTGTAGAATAAAGGATACATCCACTTATTATGTATACCATAATTTTAGAGCTGAAAAGAAATTTAGATATGACCCAAAGTTCTCAAACAAGTGGAAATACAGAAAGAACTAAAAGCTTTTTCTGGCAAGGAAAAACAGTAAATAAAGATTAAAGTATATTCTTTGCTTTCTGCTTACAATTTTTTTTGTATGGACAAAGGAAATTCTGAGCCAGAGAATTATACTGAATGTATTATTACCATGTAGCCCATATTGAAAATAGAGGTGAAAAAGCAGGATGATGGAGCATCATGAATCTTAGGCCGCTAATGAAAATCCACTCTTGTAGATTGGGTTTTTTCCAAGATGAGTTAAGCTGAGAACCTCTGTTAATGTTTTGTGTACTAGATCAGTGTTATGGATGGAATGTTTGTGTCCCCAAAATTCATATTTTGAAAATTCTAATCTCCAGTATGATGACAGTTGGATGTGAGGGCTTTGGGAATAATGATGTCACATGGGTGAGCCCTTATGCTGAGATTGGCACCCTTATAAAAAGATAAACACAAGAACTAACTCTACCTCTCTTTCTCTCTCCCACTCTCTTTCTTTCTCTCTCTGCCATGTGAGGATACAGCAAGAAGGCCAAATGCAGACCTCTCAACAGAAACAGAATTGGCCAGCACTTTGATCTTGGCCAGTCTCCAGAACTGTAAGAAATAAATTTCTCTTGTTAAGGCATCTAGTTTGTGGTATGCTGTTATAGCAGCCTGAACTAAGACAACCACTTTATCCAACTTTGGACAGCCAAGAAGAGCTGGTAACATGTTAGGAAGGCAATCCAGTTTTTGTTAATATCTTATTTGTTTTGTCTCTGGAAGAAAATCCTGGTGAACAAAACAAACATTTGGCAGTGGGCCATATTTGCAATTCTTTTGTGGCTATCTAAATTCAGTATGCAATTTACTTACTTTTCAGGTCCAAAAAGCTTACATGAACTTTTATTTCTCTATATTGAGTCAATACACGCAATTTTTTTTAAATAAAACAATCTGCTAATTGTTGTGTCCCATTATTGAAAGGCAATGACTAATTATATTAGAATTAATTTCAGGTGAAGTAAAAGACAACATAACCAAGAGTAGTTAAAGAAAATAAGAAATCTGTGAGTAAGCATTGATTCAGCAACTCAGTGTCATCAAAGCCAGTATCTAAATATCTCTGGTTGAAAAATGCCTGCTAGAGAGAGTCAATTATCATATGGTTTCACTTATTTGCGGGGCATAACAAATAACAT
>PISX010028142.1:10813-22071 GCA_004024625.1 Mellivora capensis
GGGAGTTGAGGGAAATTGGGGGGGAGATGAACCATGAGAGACTATGGACTCTGAAAAATAACCTGAGGGTTTTGAAGGGGCGGGGGGTGGGAGGTTGGGGGAGCCTGGTGGTGGGTATTATGGAGGGCACACATTGCATGGAGCACTGGGTGTGGTGTAAAACTATGAATTCTGTTACGCTGAAAAGAAATTTAAAAAAAATATTTAAAAAAAAATGCCTGCTAGAGCTCACTGTTGGGTCTAAATCCAGGCAGGAGGAAGGAAGAAATACATCTGCGGTATCTGTCCTCTTTACCAGGAAAGGGAAAATTTTCCCAGAAACATCCTGAAGAGACTTTTTTTTATATATCATTAACCAGACTGTATCATCTCACCATTCATAGTGTAGAGACTGCAAGAACAAGTATGTAGCTTTCAGCCCTTATAATAAAGGGGGAAAAAAAAAAAGAAGGAGATTGAAAACAGGTTTGGGGTTAAACTACTAACACTACCTGCTACTCCAATTATCTACCAATTTATCTAGATTTTTTTTTTACCAAAAAGCTAGGCATATTTATAAAATACAATTATCAGAAACCTAATATTTAAAATTTCCCTTTGTGGGGAGAGGTTCTTTTTAACTTTAAATGTTCTTCCCCATATTAGACCAAATCATGGGGCCCTGTCTCCTTAATAAATCAAGAAACAGCAAAGCAAGCAGATTCATAAGACCTATGAATTTTTTAAAAGGTTACTATGTTTGTACACCAACCCTGGTTCCCTGTATGTCTTTCAGAGGAATTAATTCATCTTTGGAATCCAGTTCTGGTTTCCTGAAATAAAGCCAGCAAAAGACCTGGAGCTCCATCTCAGGAACAATGAGGTACATTGGTTAAGATAGCAGCTGGGTCAAGTAGAAGTAAATTCAATTCCTAGTTCTACATCATGCTGCCTTGTGACTGCAAGCAAGTTATTTAGCCCACCTAAACCTCTGTTTCCTCATCTGCAAGATGAGAATTTTAACATCTACCTGGTATGACAGGAAGAGAAATGCATGCAAATTTAGCCCTGAGATAAGCGGTCAAGATTGTTGTGTGGATTACTAGTTGTCTGCCCAACAGCCATTTTCTGTGCTTGCTGCCACAGCATATATATTAAAATTGGAACAATACAGAGAAGATTAGCATGGCCCCTGCACAAGGATGACATGCAAATTTGTGAAGTGTTCATATTTTTTTAAAAAATAGCCACTTTCCCCATATATGTAATTTTACATATGGTTAAAGACTCTTACATATAAGGGTGACCAAGTGACTAGATTCTGATCAGTGATATATAAGCACTGAGGTTTCTGAGAAAACATCTTTAAAAAATGGTGCCAAATAACTGGCACATTTTGCCCTTTGTTCCTTCTATTTTCCTGGCTGATCCTGACACCCTAGCCACCATCTCCTGACCAGGAGAGGAATAATGCCAAAGGACAGTCTGAAGTTTCTTGAAATTGCTTGTGATTTTTTAAAATACGTTTAGTGTGTTCTCTACTTTGGAGTACAATAGAAAATTATATACTCATTTTTGGGTTGTAAGTTTAGTGTCACATAGATTGCCAGCAAAGAAATAATTCAAATATGGAGGAGCATGGCAAATCTTTAAAAGGAGCTAACTATATTTATTAACCAAAGAAGAAACAACAACAAAAACAAAACACCTGGGGCACCTGGGTGGCTCAGTGGGTTAAAGCCTCTGCTTTTGGCTCAGGTCGTGATCCCAGGGTCCTGGGATTGAGCCCCACATCGGGCTCTCTGCTCCTCGGAGAGCCTGCTTCCACCTCTCTCTCCCTGCCTGCCTCTCTTGCCTACTTGTGATCTCTGTCTGTCAAATGAATAAATGAAATCTTTAAAAATAAATAAATAAATAAATAAATAAAGAGTTCCTTTACAAATGGATGTTAGCAATAGCGTCCAGAGGGAGAGAAAACATCTCAGATGTATAATGCATAGGGACACATAGATACAAACAAGATGCAAACAACTTGTAGCCTTTAAAAAAAAAAACAAAACAAAAAAAACACCTCACTGTCCACTTAAATGACACCAAAAAAGAAGGGAGGGTCACATCAATTCCTTTTGTTCTAATGAGAATTTGTCTTATAACCATGTAATATCAGGAAAGGCATGAAGACTATAATATCTCCTCATACCTGCTATAATTTTTTTCACTGAAAATTACATGACTCATGTTCTTACAGCATAACACCTATAAAATGGACAATATTAAATGAAGTCAGCTTTGCTCAAAGCTTTCCGGACCACATATTAATAATCTGCCACCCTTAAAAAGATGGAAAGTAAATCCTGGGCCAAAATCCACTAATAATAAGCAAATTTAAGCTCAAAGAAGTTGCTTTAAAAAAACTATAATTGGAATACTTTGTCTTTAAGTGAAAAAGTCCCTTCAAAAATCTCCTTGTGACATTTTAAATGATATTTAGGATTTTACGAATATACTTCTCCACTTAAACTTCTTTCATTCTACTTGCTTCAGTATTCAAATATTAATCTATTTCCCATGTTTATAGTAAGCTGCTTAAAAAGGCAGATAGCTTTTCTTTAAAGAAAAAGGAAAAACAACAAAACAAACATAAAACACAATAGCTTAGTACTCATTCTACACCAAGCTCAACAGTAGAATAAATCAAACATTGGTTGCCTGATTTCTTTCAATGAAAACCTTCAGATTTGTGTCCAGTCAGGCCTCCTCAATTACTATATTTCCTATTTAGGAATTATCATTAATGTGGTAATTGCTGAACACAGAAGAATGGGTGAAATCCCTAAGGGAAGAAGCAAAGAGGATAAACAATAGAAGAAACTGATCTAAGTTTTAAGCAAGAGCTATGGAATAGTAGGAGGATGGCTATGGGAGAGAAAAAGAGAGAGAGAGAGAGAGAGAGAGAGAGAGAGAGATTGTAGATATCAAAAAAAGAGAAAAGTGAAATAAGAGCACCAGGATGTTGAAATGCTGCAGAAGTCAAGGGAAAACAGATGTGACTTCCTTTTTGAAATCTATCTGAGGCACTAAAGATAATAGAATTGCAAAAAAAAAGTCATTGAATCTAGCAACAATCTGGATATTCCTGACCTCAGAAAAACAAGCCTCAATGGATAGTTAAAATAGTATGAGGGTAGGTAGGTGATATATCAGTAAATATGTCAGTAAACGAAGGAAAAATAAGATCCAAGGGATGGTTCAAGATCGTAGGGTAGGAAGAGCCTGAACTCACCTCTACCGCAGACACATCAAATCTATAGCTACATATATGATAATTCTCTCAAAAAGACCTGAAAACTAGCTTAACAGTTCCTCTACAACAAAGGTAGAAAGATCACATTGAGACTGGTAGGACAGGCAGAGAAATAGTCTTGTCAAAATCTACATTCCCCATGCAATAACCCACAGGTGGGAGGAATGTCATAAATACAGAATATACCCCAACCCTTGGTACCTGCATCAGAGATGAGCCCCCAAAATGTCTGGCTTTGAAAACCAATAGCACTTATGCTCAGAAGACCCAAAGTTCTGTAGGAAACTCAGACTTCTCTGTTAAAGGGCTCAAACATAGACTCTGTTGTCCCAAGACCCAGAGCAAAAGCAGCAAAATGAAAAATACCTAGACCAAATGTGAAAGAGACTCATTGACTAATGTGAAAGCGTCTGCCAGAGGGGCAGGGGTCTTCTGGAACTCTCTCCAAGGATATAAGTGCTGTGAGGCACCATTTTTGTACTTTCCTTCTACTTTGCTAGTGCCAGCAGTGGCCAAAGCCACTTTTGCACTGTTCCTTTCCCTTGCCGGTATAGCTTGCCCCACCCCTACACTCTCCTATGGCCTCACCTTCCCAAACCCAGAAACCAAGAATACACTTACTCAGGTAGGGATTCAGAATTGAAGGGGAGATAAGTTTTCCTGACAAGCAAAAACTAACGGAGTTCACCACCACTAAACTGTTCTTACAAGAAGTATTAAAAGAACTACTTTAAGATAAAAAGAAAGGGCAAGAAAACATATGAAAGTAAAAATCTCACTGGTACAGAAAACAAATATATAGTAAAGGTAGAGAATTAATCACTTATAAAGCTAGCATGAAGGTAAAAGTAGTAAAAATAACCATAACTACAATAATTAAAGGACACACAAGATTAAAATATGTAAAATGTGACATCAAAAGCACAAAATGGGGCACCTGGTGTCTCAGTCAGTTGAGTATCTAACTCTTGGTTTCAGCTCAGGTCATGATCTTGGGGTCCTGAGATGGAGTCCCAAATCGGGTTCTCTGCTCAGCATGGAGTCTGCTTGGCATTCTCTTTCCTTTTTCCTCTGCCTCTCCCCATGTTCCCACTATCTCTCTCTCTCTCTTTCTCTCTCTAAATTAAATAAATAAATATTTTTTTAAAAGTAAAATATCAGAAGGGGGAGTAAAAATGTAGATTTTTAGAATGCATTGAAGTTCAACTTGATATATATATGCATGCCTCATAGTAATCAAAGACTAAAGGCCTATAGTAGACACACAGAAGATGATAATAGAATCTAAGCACAACACTAAAGAAAGACCAAACCACAAGAGAGCTAAAGAAGAAAGAAACAGAGAGAAAAGAGACATGAAACAATTAACAAAAAGACAATAAGTTCACACATATTTATAATTTCTTTAAATGTAAGTGACATTTACATTTAATTCTCTGATCAAAAGACATAGTGTAGCTGAATGAATTAAAAACAACAAGAACCATCTCTACGCTCCTACAGGAGATCTACCTCAGATCTAAAAGCACACATACACTGAAAGTGAAAGGATGGAAAAAGGTGTTTCATGCAGATGGAAACCAAAAGAAAGCTGAGGTAGCTATACCTGTAACTAACAAGACAGACTTTAATTGGGCTGTAATAAAAAGCAACGATGACCATTACCTAATAATAAAAAGATCAATCCCCCCAAAAAAGATATAACATTTATACATATGTATGCACCCCACACTGGAGTACCTACATACGTAAAGCATATATTAACAGACCTAAAGGAAGAAACTGACAGCAATACAATAATGGTAGGGGACATTTATATGCCACTTAACCAATGGATAGATCATCCAGGCAGAAAATCTATATGGAAACATTGGTTTTAAACAACATATTAAACAAGATGGACTTAATAGGTATATTAAGAGATACAAAGTTTCAGTCATAAAATAAATAAGTAGGGAGGATGTAATTAATATATACCATGGTGACTATAGTCAATAACACTGTATTGCATATTATGTAACTTTACATGGTGATGGAGGAAACTAGATTTATTGTGGTGATCATTTTGCAGTGTATATAAATAACAAATCATTAGGTTAGACATCTGAAAATAACATAATGTTATATGACAATTATATATCAAAAAATAAACAAGCTAAAATAGCTAAGAGGGTAAAGAAAAAAGGATGGTGTTGTTACAATATGGCACTGTCTTCTCTTTGTTCTTTAACACATTTGTCTTGCTTCACTTTCAGATACCTCTTCTTGCTATCACTGATATGCCTGCCTCTAAGAATATCCTCTCTGTAAGCACCTTCTAAAGTTTTAATAAGTACAGGCAGGAAATGGTATATCATATATTATAGCTGTATAGAATTGCTTAGAAACATTAAGTGACTTCTAATTGGTGGACAAATGACTCTGGCCCAATAATAAAGTATATAAGTTTATTTCTTATATTTAAAAATAATTATCTCCTTATTACTTGGCTGTGCTCTTTATCTTCAGGTTAAACAATAAGAAATATTTGAATGACTGAATCATTGCTCCACATAAGACTTCTGTTTTTCTTGAAAGATCTATATTACAGATTCTTGAGGTACAGACCTGGATAAAAGCTGAAAAATAAAAGTGAGGATTTCTCCTAGAGGTTTATAATCATGGAACACTGAGAAGCTCTGAAATAATTCCTCAGAATTTTACTCTTTTAATCCATAGACAAGAAACAGAATATTCTGAGAACTTCCCATCAGAAATGTGAGAGTAGCTAATTTTTCCCTACCTAATGAGATCTATAGGTGGAATGGTATGTGCCATTTAAAATAAATCCCACATTTACACATAGTATATAAAATATCTTCTTTTTTTTTAAAGATTGTATCTACTTATTTGAGAGAGAGAATCAGGGAGAGAGAGAGGGCACTCAGACTAGGGGAGAAGCACAGGGAGAGAGAGAAGCAGACTCCACACTGAGCAGGGAGCACAATGTGGGGCTTGATCCCAAGACCCCAGGATCATGACCTGAGCTCATAGCAGATGCTTAACTGACTGAGCCACCCAGGCCCCCCTATAAAATATCTTCTATTTCAAATAATAAATATGTTTAAATACTGGCTCAAGATTAAAGTTAAGTACTAGTTTATAGAACTTGGATACTCATTGCTTAAATATATTTATATATTTTTTATTTTTTGTAAATATTAAATATTTAATATGTAAATATTAAACAATACACTACTCAACAACCAGTGGGCCAAATAAATCAATGGCAAATCAAAATATGTCTCAAAACAAGAGAAAAAGAAAACACAATATTCCAAATCCAATGGGATATTGCAAATATCCCATTGCAGAATTTCACTCTAGCAAAAGTAGTTGCTAGAGTGAAATTCTAATAAACAATGTTACACCACAAGGAACTAGAAAAGGAAGAAACTTAGCTGAAAGGAAAGAACAAAGAAAAAAATCAGAAAAAAAATAAGAGGGCAGAATAAACAAAAATATAACATTCAAAGGAATGACCAGCTTTTCAAAAAAAAAAAAAAAAAAAAAAAAAAAAAAAAAAAAAAAAAAAAAAAAAAAAAAAAAAAAAAAAAAAAAAAAAAAAAAAAACCAACTTTTAAAAAAAAAAAAAAAAAGAGAGAGAGAGAGAGAGGACTCAAAACCAAAGTGAAAATGGAAGAGAAACAATACAAAAGATAAACACAAAACACATAGTGTGATAACAGATTACTATAAACAATTATAACTGACAAATCAGATAACTTGAAAAAAATATATAATTCCTAAAAGCACACAAGTTACCACAACTGGATCATGAATTTTGAATCCAAGAAATAGGAAATATTCTTAGACCAATAACAAGAATGGAAAATTGAATTAGAAAACAAAAATCTTGCAGCACAGAAAAGCCCCAAACCACACAGTTTCATTGGTGTATTCTATCAAACATTTAATAAAAATAATTAATGGCAATTATCAAATATTACAAATAATGGAGAGTAGAGGGAACACATTCAAAACCATTCCATAAGGCCAGCACTACCCCAATACCAAAGTGGGATAAAAACTACAGGAACAGAAATGTCTATGTGGAAGGAGCCAAGATGTTCTTCAAAAGATGAATGGATAAAGAAGATACTGTTCATAAATACTACAGAATATTACTCATCAGAAAGGATGAATACATGCCATTTACAATGACATGGATGGAATTGGAGGGTGTTATGCTAAGTGTAATAAGTCAATCAGAAAAAGACAATTATATGGTTTCACTTAAAAGTGAATACAAGGAGCAGCACAAAGGATCAGAGGGACAGGAAGGGAAAACCGAACAGGAAGAAATCATAGAGGGAGACAAACCATGAGAGACTCTTGACTTCAGGTAACAAACTGAGGATTTCAGAAAGGGAAGTGGATGAGCGAATAGGGTAGTTGGTGAGGGGCATTAAGGAGGGCATGTGATGGGATGAACACTGAGTGTTACACACAACTAATGAATCATTGAACATTAATTACATCCAAAACTAATGATGTATTATATGTTGGCTAATTGAATTTAAATAAAAATAAAATAAAATAAAAATTGGGCTTCACACCAAAATAAAAAGAGCAAAAAAGTCTAGTTTGTCCAGTATAAGTAGTGCTACTCTATCTTTTGACATCCATTTGCATGATAACTGCTTTTCCATCTCCTCACTTTGTCTGCAGGTGTCTTTAGGTCTAAAATGAGTCTCCTGTAGGCAGCATATAGATGGGCTTTGCTTTCATATCCATTCTGACACCCTACGTCTTTTGATTGGAGCATTTAGTCTATTTATATCTAAAGTAATTATTTTTTTAAAGGAATTATTGATAGATAAGTATTTATTGCCATTTTATATTTGTATTGTCACTGCTTCTGGAGATTTTCTCTGATCTTTTCTTGTCTTTGTCACTTTTGATCTCTCTTTCACTTCAGAGTGCCCTTTAATATTTCTTGCAGTGCTGGTATAGTGGTCATGAACTCCTTTAGTTTTTGTTTTTCTGGGAAACTCTCTCTCCTATTCTGAAGGATAACCTTACAGGATAGAGTATTCTTGGCTGCAGATTTTTCCCATTCAGCATTTTGATTATATCATGCCACACTCTTCTGGCTTGCCAAGTTTCAGTTGAAAACTCTCCAGGGGGGGCACCTGGGTGGCTCAATGGGTTAAGCCTCTGCCTTCGGCTCAGGTCATGATCTCAGGTTCTTGGGATCAAGCCCCCACATTGGGCTCTCTGCTCTGCAGGGAGCCTGCTTCCTCCTCTCTCTCTGCCTGTCTCTCTGCCTAATTTTGATCTCTCTCTGTCAAATAAATAAAATCTTAAAAAGAAAAGAAAAGAAAACTCTCTAGGTTTTGGTAGTCTTGAGTTTTCCCCTGTAAGTTAAGGACTCCTTTTGTTTTGCTGTTTTTACAATTTTTTTCCCTTATCACTATATTTTATAAATTAATTACAGTATGTCTTGGTGTGGCCTGCTTTTGTTGATTTTGATGGGAGATCTCTGTGGTTCTTGGATCTGATTCCTTCCCCAGATTAGGGAAGGGCTCTGCCTTTTTTTTTTTAATAAATTTTCTGCCCCTTTTTCTCCCTCCTCTTCTTCTGGGACTCTTATAATACAAATATTATAACATTTCATGGAGTCACTGAATTCCCTGAGTCTATTCTTATGTTGTACAACTTTTCTTTCTTTTGTTCAGCTTCATTAATTTCCTCTATTTTCTCTTCTAGATCACTAATTTCACTCCTCTGCTTTTTCCATCCTGCTGTTCATTGCATTTAGCCTATCTCCAATCTTGTTTACTGCATTCTTCATCTCTGATTGATTCTTTTTAGCTCTTTTGTCTCCTTTGTAAGGATCTTACTGATGTCCTCTATTATTTTCTCATATCCAGTGAGTATCCTTATGATTGTTGCTTTAAATTCTCCATCAGGCATGGTATTTATATCTGTTTCACTTGGGTCTCTGCCAGTGGCCTTATCTTGTTCTTTCATTTGGGGTAAATTCTTCCATCTTGGGATTTTGTCTAAGTCTCTGCCTTCTTCTATGTGTTAGAAAACCCATTTTAAAACATACACTCTAAATACTAAAAAGGCTAGCAGTTTTCTTATAAGACACACTACCATTTCATCAATCATATTTTTTAATGCTGCTGCTGAATTGACATATACTCTATCAGTAAGCTTTAATTGTACATCTATTTGGAATACACATCCAAAGCCTTTTATAGCTCCATAGAGAATAATTCTTTTTTATGTAAGTTTTAGTAGCATCTGTTGCACCATTTGTTATTTAAAAATTAAATAGTTAAACACTTATTCATTCCTTAATCCAACAAAAAAGGACATATCTATTACTTTGGTTTGCAAAGACATAAATCTATTTCTTATTAATTGCTTTAAATCCATTCTGAGTTTAATAGATACAGTGGAACAAGAAAAGAATGTCATTTCCGATATGGTTATAACATTTTCTAATGATTAAAAACTATCTATAATAATAATAGCTAAAAGGTATTTCCCTGTTTATTTTAGTATAATGCATTGTCTTTAGTGATGAACACCACTTAGATGTCTATTTTTTTTGTTTATATAACTCTTACAGGGTTTGAAGTTTTATCTGAAGTTTTTCTATGCCAATTTTTCTGCAAATTTGACTCAGTGTTTCACAAACTCAGCTCCTCTTTTGCTTTTTCTGTGATTTGTTTGTTTCAGGTTGTACTAAAATAAAGTTTCTGTCCTGTAGTATTCAAATATTTACAAGAAGAAAAGAAGAACACTAAGAGAAAAACTCAAAATATTTGATTTTCACTCACTTCTTTTTTGGCATTACATAAAAATGTAAAGAATAGTAGACTAGAACCATGCCACAATGTGCACATAAGCCATTCTTAAGATGACAGTTTATTGGTCAGATAAAAATTAGAATTATAAAAAAGTCATCTATATCTAGCCACTATCAAGAGAAAGGGGCAGCAAAATTATTTTGCTGGAATCCCAGGTATAGATAAACAAGTCCATTACAGGCAAATTGAGACCTAGGACAGACATATGGTCATCGAGTTATAATTTAAGAGAATGTAAGATAAGTTTTGGGCTTCATGACAGAAACATGTAAATGAGAATCTAAGATAATAAGAACATAGAGATAGAAAGTAGTGCTGGTTAAAGAGACAACGAGACATAAAAGTTGCATTCAGAGAATGCAATTCCCAGAGTAGAATATGCATGGGAATATATGATGGTGGTTCATTGAGAAATAAAACATCCTCAAATCAACATTTTATTTAGAAAACATAGTACAATCAAGTAAAACAGTATTTGAAAAAGTGAAAAGAAATCGCTGGAGGCAGTAAATTATAGGATTTGAGTTTTTCATATACTATTCTGTATTAAAATGAAAGAGAACCGGGGCAACTGAGTGACTCAGTTGATTAAGTATCTGACTATTTTTTTTTTAAGATGGTAACATCAAATGGATCTTTATTTTTACGTTAAACGGGAGGAACTTAGAAATCTAACTTATTACCAAAGATCAACTGAAATTCTGGGAGAGAAAGTCAGAACTATTTAAATGAGTGAATATCCAACTATTCTTTTTTTTAATTTTTATTTTTTATAAACAAATTTTTATCCTCAGGGGTACATGTCTGTGAATCACCAGGTTTACACACTTCACAGCACTAACCCTAGCACATACCCTCCCCAATGTCCATTACCCCACCCACCTTTCCCGACCCCCTCCCCCCAGCAACTCTCAGTTTGTTTTGTGAGATTAAGAGTCACTTATGGTTTGTCTCCCTCCCAATCCTATCTTGTTTCTTTTCTTCTTTTTCTGCCCCCCTAGTCCCCCATGTTGCATCTCCACTTCCTCATATCAGGGATATCATATGATAGTTGTCTTTCTCTGATTGACTTATTTCACTAAGCATGATACCCTCTAGTTCCATCCACG
>PISX010028143.1:0-21965 GCA_004024625.1 Mellivora capensis
GATGGAATACTATGCAGCCATCAAAAGAAATGAAATCTTGCCATTCGCAACGACATGGATGGAACTAGAGGGTATCATGCTTAGTGAAATAAGTCAATCAGAGAAAGACAACTATCATATGATATCCCTGATATGAGGAAGTGGAGATGCAACATGGGGGACTAGGGGGGCAGAAAAAGAAGAAAAGAAACAAGATGGGTTTGGGAGGGAGACAAACCATAAGTGACTCTTAACCTCACAAAACAAACTGAGGGTTGCTGGGGGGAGGGGGTCAGGAAGGGTGGGTGGGGTAATGGACATTGGGGGGGGTATGTGCTATGGTTAGTGCTGTGAAGTGTGTAAACCTGGCGATTCACAGACATGTACCCCTGGGGATAAAAAATTGTTTATAAATAAATAAAAATTTTTAAAAAAAAGGCTTTTGATAAAGTCACACCAATCCTTGCTCAGGTCATTCAGATGAATTTTTCTGAACATCATCAAGCATACATAGAGTATATGCATATACATATATCTCATCCTATACATACAGATATACATATATTTATATACATATATTTGTATATAAACATACACATACATATTTAAATATATACATATGTGTAGGTGTATATGCATATATATATACACCTATACATATGTGTCTATAAAATGAGTAAAAAATTAGCATTAGTGTCAAATAACACTAAATATTGCTTAGAGACATATGTATGTAGTAAACATGTAAAGATATAAATGGGAATGAAAAATACAAATTCAGGAGGAACAGAGGCAAAATGAGACTGGCAAATATAATTAGGGGTCCAACTTATTTATAATTTTCTCTTCTATAAATTGGCAGATGGGTACCTAGATCTTCATTTTCCTCTGTACAGTTTTTGTATGTCTGAAATAGATCGGGAGAAAAGGCGATAAAAAGAGAACACAAGCTTTTTGAAATCAAGACAAAACCAGTTCCAACCTCATCTATGCAATTTCCTGGCTGTAGGCTCTTGATTAGGTCATTTAACTTCCCTGAGCTTCAGTTTCCTCAACTGTAAAATGAGGGTAGTAACAACTTATCTACTTCCTGAAAAAATGTTTTAGCATTTAGCAAAGTAATAAACACCTAGTGTGCACTTAACATATTTGATACTTTTCCTGACCTGTTTCAGTAAGGCCGACATTAAGTGTGTGTTTTCGCATTCCAAATGTGTGCATGTGGGGGTGTTTATAGGGCATATGCATTTCAATTTCTTGGTGCTCAGCCCTTGGGTTCTTAGGATTTTACCATCCTTTTTCACAGATAACCTTTTTATTTTGCACTTCCTGTTTTAATTTTAAACATAGAAGGAACAATTTTCTAGACAATCAACAGAACAGCTGCTAGGGGAAAAAAATAGAAATGAAAGAGCTGAATGATTGAAGGTTGACACTTAAAAGAATAGTTTTGCAGTTAACAGCTGTGTATTCCAGAAATATCTGACAAATACATGATAACAAAAAGCAAAAATTGCTACTAATATTGAGAACTCATAGCTGGAGAGCTGAGAACTATGGAAAAACAATGACAAAATTTCAGTATTGACCTTAAGTTTAATGAGTTATAGTTACATGACAAGAAACAAGGAAAATAATGATAAATCCCCTCACAAAGTCTAAATTTTACAGCAGTTAAGGCATAAACAAGCACTGTGAAATATACTTCAGATATCATTTTAGCCTTTTAAAACATGTTTTGAATACTGAACAACAAATGTAGGTCGTTGTCAATGACGACGTTCTCCTGTAATTCTAACGATTTGTCTCTGTTCTTCTCCTCCTTGTCTACTGACAGACATCACACTTTGAGTCCCACCACCACACACACACACCCCAGTTGCTTGTCTTTCCGCTTCTCAGTGGGGTAATCCTTAGTCTTCTCTCTCTGTGAAGATAGTTTATGAAATTAGAAAGCCTGGATACCCCAATGTGAAGTCACGTTTGCTGAATGTAACACATTGGATAAGATTTTGCCTCTCTGAGCTTTAGTTTTATTACAAAATAGGGACTAATGCAAGCTAACATACAACACAGGCCTTTAAGAAAAAATCTAGAAGCATCATTTAAATGCAAGATATGATTAATCTCAGGAAATACTGTAAACTGGGTAGTAAAAGGGACCAGTTTCTAGGTGGTTCTTCTCCCAGGAAACAAAACAAACCCTTAATCTATTTGGCTTCCTGTTTTGGTATCTCCCAACAACAGCAAAAGCAGATATATATGAAAATTTCTCTGTTGTCTTCCTTAGCCCCAGGTGCTTTGCAGTTCATATGGATTACATAACTTCTGTTTATTTATTTAACAAATCCTAATTGAGTACCTTTTTACCGTTTACCTGCGGGTGCTGTACTAGGTGGTTTGGACACATCCTATGAAGAAAAAAAAAACAAAACATCAAAGATAATGGGTGCCTAGATGGCTCAGTCAGTTAAGTGTCTGCCTTTGGGTCAGGTCGTGATCCTGGAGCTAGGAAATCAAGTCCCACATCGGGCTCCCTTCTCGGCAGCAGGGAGTCTGCTTCTCCCTCTACCCCTCCCCCTGTTCATGTTCTCTCTCTCTCTCTCTCTTCCCCTGCCTCAAATAAATAAAATCTTTAAAAAATTATATGTATATGTATATCTATAGATATATATCTCCCCCCAAAATCCTTACCCTCTTGGAGTTTAGCATCCTCTCTGGGAAGGAGTGAGTATGGGTGGAGGAAGGAACAGACAATAAATAATAAATATTGAAAAAAACCTAGTATTCACAGCATGTTAGAAGATGATAAATTCTATGGGAAAAAAATAGGTGGAGCAGGGAAAAGGAATGGGAAGGGTTTTCAGGAAGGGGTTGTCATCTGGGTGGAAGGAGGGGCTAGGTACAGTGTCTAATTGGGTAGGTCTCCATGAGGAAGCTGCTTTTGAAAAAAGACTTGAAGGATGAGAAAATTACTCAAGAGAACATCTAGAAAAGAACATTCCATTAAAGGGAATATCCACTGCCAAAGACCTATGGTGGCACTTTCTTGTCATGTGTGAGAGAGCAACCAGGCCCTTGTGTCTAGCGAGGAGTGAGTCTGGGGAGAGTACCAGGAAAGGAAGCTAAACAATAACATCTTATCTAAAAATACCTTACTTAAAACTTGGGAGTCTTACTAAAACTTTAAAAAAAAAATTTCGTTCTATAAATTTTAAAAGCAAGAAGACCTCAGTTTTTGTTCTGATGCCTATGATTGTTTCAATGAATATTTGATTATTTCTTATATGTTACACTTTACTGGTAGAAAGATACACTTAGTATTCACCTTTTACTATTCTCTTTCAAACTTTCCCATCATTTATGACTACAGTCAGCTTTGAAAAGCATGAGGCCCCCTCACACTTACCCTACATTTGCTTTAAGAGCTGCTCCCAGTAGGTTGGAGCTTGCTGTCCAGGTTTTAACCCTGCTCCCCAACAAAGTTCCTCTAAATCGTTATCCCACAGGGAAAACTGTCTCATTGTCTTTATGCCATCCACCCAGCTGCCCAAAGAAAACAACTGCTAACAAGAGTGAAAAGGTAATGGGTCCCCATTTCTATTTCATTACAAGGAAGGGGAAAACATGGTAAACCCAAGTCATAGATCACATAATTTAGAAATCAAGTTCATGTTTCCCATTTTGAAGTAAAAAAAAATGGAGGTGCACTCTGGAAAACAGCATGGGGTTTCCTCAAAAAGTTGAAAATAGAGCTACCCTATGACCTAGCAATTGCACTACTGGATATTTACCCTAAAGATACAAATGTAGTGATCCGAAGGGGCACGTGCACCCAAATGTCTATAGTAGCAATGTCCATAATAGCCAAACTATGGAAAGAACCAAATGTCCATCAATAGATGAATGGATAAAGAAGAGGTGGTGTATACACACACACACACACACACACACACACACACACATATATATACATACACAATGGAATACTATGCAGCCATCAAAAGAAATGAAATCTTGCCATTTGCAACAATGTGGATGGAACTATAGGGAATCATGCTTAGCGAATTAAGTCAATTGGAGAAAGACAACTATCATATGATCTCCCTGATATGAGGAAGTGGAGATGCAACGTTGGGGGTTTGTGGGGCAGGATAATAATAAATGAAACAAGATGGGATCAGGAGGGTGACAAACCATAAGAGACTCTTAATCTCACAAAGCAAACTGAGGGTTGCCAGGGGTAGGGGGGTCGGGAGAGGGTGGTGGGGTTATGGACATTGGGGAGGGTATGTGCTATGGTGAGTGCTGTGAAGTGTGTAAACCTGGCGATTCACAGACCTGTACCCCTGGGGCTAATAATACATTATATGTTTATAAAAAAATTTAAAAATTATTTTTAAAAAAATGGAGGTACAAGGATGTTCACTGCTTTTCCTTCCTCACAAATTATGATGAGGTATTGTATTATGTTACTGTTTATCCCAGGCAGGAAGGGAAATCTTACAATATCACCCTCTATGACAGAAGAGAAATTATGCTTTCCTCCATCAAATTTTCTTTTTCAGCTCAGACTTTGCTCCATTGAATTAAATTTAAATTTATCAGATAAAGCTATTTAGTATTTTGCCAGGTTTGCACTAGAAAGGATTTAGATTTTTTTTTCTGAGAAATTTTAATAAAACATAAACTCATTCCACCAAGATTATTTTTAAAAATTCAGACTATCTGATCTTTAGGGTAGGATTTTTCAACAGTTGTAATTATTTTCTAACACCTTCTGTAATACATCATTCTGCTGTTTTACAGCACATTTGGGTAATAAATTTTTTATTCATTTTATCTAAATTCTGACATCCTATAGATCTGGCATTAAATTATTTTGTTTAGATTTCTACTAGTAAGTAGCTGAATGTCAAAACAACTTAAAAGGTTGTTTTAAGGAGAATGAACAAAGAGAAAACAACCCTCCTTTAGTTTGGCAGGTTCCTATGGATGCATTTCTGTGTATAATAGAAGATCATGTCACTATGGAATCTAGGACAAAGAGGGCTTTTTAGAGAGCTTGCATTCTTCGCTAAGTAGGGACCGTTAATTCATACAGTTCAAAGAAAGAACGCTGAAATATTGTATTTTTCTATGTTCTTACTTCTCCTCTACCACCAATTTGCTTCACTTATATTTACACACTCCTGCTCTTACTGGCCTATGTACATACACTCACTTTACTGGAAATGCTATATTCTCTGATAGCAGTTGATAGAACCATCATCACTTCCCACACTTCTGTGCAGCAGAAGGACATTTTTTTTTCTGATGCCTTTTCCTCAGAGGAGATCACTCTTATTGTTTGGAAAACCCAAGACTTACGCTGTGTATGGGCCATTCCTCGGGCTCCCTTGAGAAGAATTAAATGAAACAGACAAGCACAAACACTGGAAAATTTTCTTCTGCCAGGTTTCAAGATTGATATAGTTCTTCTTTGATCAAAATGATCATATTAACCCAACAACCAGTAACAAAGAAGAGAGAAAAGTAAAAAGTGGGGTATCTTGAAAACCATTGAAAGAAAATCATGAGATAGATTAACATACTTGACTGTGTAATGAATTTGTCTTGATGAAATTAAGTACATTTCCATATATCACAAAACTATTATAAATACAGATAGTATGACCCTGGAAAGAAATACAAGAGGTGCTTCATTGATTGTCTCCGCTGATGGGATTGGAGAGATTAATTTTAAAGAGAACAACAGTCTGTACCCTGACAGTAGCATAGTGAGATGGGTACTCTCATAGATTGCTGGTGAATGTCTACATGAAGCATTCTGTCAAGAAAGCAATTTGCAATATCGATCAAGGACCAGTAAAATTTTTCATGCCTTTAACCTTAGTAATTCCATTTGAGGAATTTATTCTAAGGATATAAGCTGAAATGTAGAAGAGGGTTTTGGGGTTTTTTTTGTGGGGGGTGGTTTTGTTTTGCATTTGCAAAATATGTTACTGAAGTATTTTTTACAGAAGTGAAAATGAAGGAAAACTTAAAAGCCCCAAATTGGGTAGGATTAGGTACTCCTTTTTCTGTTTCCCAATTATTTTGTACATACATTTTATTAAAACAGCCAGCATAGTGGGTTCTCTGCATTTGCATGGATACCTTCTTGAGTAACTGAGTTCTCAGAGTGAGACAAAGAATTTTCAACTCTGTGATCCCAGAGCCTACTATAATAATTGGGGCCCCATAGGCTCTCAGTTAATACTTGTAAATTAGTAAAATTTCACTTTATTTGTCATGCAATCCATAATGACCACTAAGATTATTATTTCCCCCCAACTCTCACTGCCTACACACCCATAAACATGAGACTAATTCATTCCATTTTTGCAGTTTAGCAAATTAGACTGTTTAAAACAAACTGAATTTAGCTTTATCTGTTTGTACATATAGATAGAGCTATTGGCACAGTCATAAACAAACTGAATTATAAATCAGTATATAACCATGACAGGTATTAATATAAAGATAAGCAGTAAGATAAGAGATAATATTTCAAGTCACTTTTAAGACTTTACATGAAATTTTTGATGCTTGGGAAAACCAAACGATTCAATGTCAGATGGATCCCAGAAGATATGTGAGGCTGATATAATGTGGAATAAAAATTACAGAGTCTGGAAAATCAATGTCATATATGTATATATGAAGATTGAGGCCATTTCCTGTATCTTAAAAGTAATTTTAAGCTGCTTGAAGAGGCAGTCTATTGAGTGTAAGCCTCCTGACTCAGCTCAATTACATCCCAGCACAATGAGAAAAATTGCGAGTGAGTTCACAAAACACTGTGGGAAAACTATTTTAGACTGTTATTGGGAAGTTGTCCGTACATAGAAATGTAATAGCTGCACTTCAGTCCAATTCTGGTCTTTGCAATTTACTTTAAGATGTGCCAATCCTCAGTAAATTATGTGAGAAGGGGACAATGAAATCATTATTTACCTGAATTGTAATACATTCCTATCTTACTCCAGGAGTAGAATTAAATAAATCAATAAATGGAAGGGTTCATGTGTAGAAGATTGAAGTGCCCACACATACAACTTTTATTCCAGGTTTGAGGGTGGGAGGAGGTAGAAAATGATTTCAGCAATAACAAATTAGAAAACTAGTGGAACTTTTAAAAAGCATGAAGAATTAAATCCACTTAATTTCTGAGTATCTGTTAATGTCATGTAACTCTGGATAACATTTAAAAAATCATACATGAAAAAATAAACAGCTAAATGTTGGACAACAGAGAGAAAACTCACCTTAAACAATTCAAGCAATTCCTCTAGAAAGGAGAGGGAAGGGAGAGAGGGAGGTAGGAGGGAAGTAATAGGGAAGGGGGAAGGAGGGAGGGAGGTAGGAGGGAAGTAATAGGGAAGGGGGAGGGAGGGAGGAAGGGAGGAAGGTAGGAGGGAATTAATAGGGAAGGGGGAGGGAGGGAGGGAGGGAGGAGGGAAGTAATAGGGAAGGGGGAGGGGGGGAGGGAGGAAGGAAATAATTTAGAGCTTGCATAGTACCTAAACTACCCTCTTATAGGGTGTTGACTACCTCCTGGCCAGGTGGGCAGCAGACAAGGTCTTGGCCACCCTGAGGAAGAGACAATAAGGCACACCAAAAGGATATACTTTAAACTCAAAGCCCCAGAGTTTTAAAATTTCGTTTTACCAATATCAGCTAAGACAATCTGATCTAAATAATTTCTTTAAATCCCTACATCTACGTGTGAAAAAAAAAACTTTGTACCATAATATAAGGTAAAATCATATATTTTCTTCTCAATACATGTTTTCCTAAGTGCTGCTCAGTAAATAACACCTTTCCTTTTTCTCAGATCTACGGCGGTGGGGGGGAGGACATACCAATCAAAACTACATCTAATTGCAAACATTATTTTCTGAACTCTTCAAAGATTGGTGTTGGTGCTTTGGTAAGGATGTTGGTGGCTCCGAGAATCCTGTAAGTGAAGCTGAGTTTTAATTAAGGTCTGTGGGCCCAAGACTCAATGTAGAGAGAGTATAATTGTGCTTTATACCCTAAAAAGCTGTTTGGATATATATCCTTGAATTCAGGCATTCAAATAACGTTTGTTAGATAACTGTAGGTTTGAATATTTCAATGAAGATGATAATTTAATATGACAGGAAAAATGATAACACTTATAATCCATGTTCCCAGGCCATAGTGGCCTAAAAGAACAAAGCATTGTGTCAGAGTAAGAGTAGAGATAACATCGAACAGCAGAATAGATGGAATCCCACCCCACTGGTCATTCCTTCATTTCACTCAACAAATATTTATTGAGTATTACATATGAACCAAGCACTCTGCCAGGCACTGGGGCTATGATGGCGAACAAAAGTAGACATGGTCTTTTGTGTACCTTAAAATCTGGAAAAAGCATTGAGTAAATAACAAGGAAGTCTTACCTAGACTTGGGAAAGGGGTTGGCTACAGTTAAGATGGGTGTCCCTTAGGAAGTAATGCTTGAGTTGGTTACCTGGAGTAGGTAACAGTAGTACCAGGTAAGGGAAGGGGGTACAAAAGGTGAGGAGGAACATTAAGGACAGATGGAAGACTATTTTCAATGATCCCATTGTCAAAGGGAACCTATCACATCTGGGAATAAAAGAAAATCTAAACGGTTGGGGTGCAGAGAATAGTTAAAGGGGAAAAGGGAGGTTGGTAAAGGTCAGGCTTGACTGTCGTCTTGAATGCAGAGAAACCATCGAAGAATTTTTAGCTGGAGGAGTGGTGTGGAGAGAAAAGAGTAAAAGGATCAGATTTGCCTTTTGAAAAATCCACTGTTCATAAGGTGTGGAGAACCCATTGTTGGGAGGGAAGGACAAAAGCAGATGAATTAAGAGGCTACTGCAGTAAATGGTGCAAATCTAAATCTGTCGTAAAAACTTTTGGCCATTTTCCTCCATGGGAGCCTAGGAAAAATACTTTATTTCCCAGAGAAAACCTTCTCTCTATAGTGGAGGTGGAAGGAAATCAATTAATTGAACATTTAGAAGGTAAAACTGGCAAGACATAATAATGGATTGCATATGGTTGCAAGACACAAGGGCTAGTTGAGGGTTTGTACACCTCATTCCCAGGCCATAGTGGCCTGGGATGAGAATCCCATTCATTTGGGCAACAGCGGAAACTTATAAGTGAAATGGATAATGTTTATTGAGCATTGCTATGCTATGGTCATTGTTCTAAGTGCCTTACACACTTTATTTAATTCCTTTTTTAAACAACTCTATGATCTAGGTAGTACTCCTGTTTTCTCCATCTTATAGATGAAGAACTGAGGCAGAGAAAGATTAAGCAACATATTCATTTACACAGCCTTACAAGTAGGGGATCTAGGTACTGAGTCCAGAGTTATGCTTTTCACCACTTTACTATGCTTCCTCCCCGTTCAAGATGTGTTTCCCTTAGTTCAAACAAAAGGGCCTCTTTTTCCTTCCCAGCTCACCTTGTGGTTTTCATTCTCCTTCAGTGGTCACTTCCGGTGCTCAAAACAATAGTTTCCTCTTAGCTAAGTTGCTATCAATTCCCCACACTGAAAAATATCTTTGTCTCTATCTTGATAACACCTCGTTGAGTCATAATTTATTGTTGTAATTTGAGGTTGGGAGACACAGAGAAGAAGATTCCAATTTGCATTCCTAATGGTCCAATGCAGGTTTATGGACAAATGGATTTTCTTAGAGTGCTCAGACTGCCCTAACAAGGTACTGTAGACTGGATAGCTTCACCAACTGAAATGTATTGTTTTACTATTTTGGAGGCTGGAAGTTCAGGATGCCAGTATGGTTGAGTGCTGGGGAGAGTTCTCTTTCTGACCTAGAGATGGCTGTCTTTTTTTTTTTTTTTTTAAGATTTTATTTGTTTATTTGACAGAGAGAGATCACAAGTAGGCACAGAGGCAGTCAGAGAGAGAGGAGGAAACAGGCTCCCCGCTGAGCAGAGAGCTGGATGCGGGACTGGATCCCAGGACCCTGAGATCATGACCTGAGTGAAAGGCAGAGGATTTAACCCACTGAGCCACCAAGGCACCTCATGTCTTCTAACTGTATCCTCCTGTGGCCTTGCCTTGATGTTTGCACACTGAAAGAGAGGGAGAGAGGAACAAGGGTAGGGGGAGAGAGAAAGAGTAAGTTCTCTCTCTTGCTCTTCTTATAAGGCCACCAATTCTATCGAACTAGGACCCCACCCTTATGGATTTGTTTAACTTTAATTACCTCCTAGAGACCCTATCTCCAAATACAGTCACACTGGGGGCTGAGGCTTCAACATATGAATTTGGGGGGAAAACAATTCAGTCCATAGCATGGACTCAGGGGTCTTCTTTAAGAAGGATAACACAGAATTAGTCCAGAGCTTCTCAAAGGCCCTTGAAATAATATTTCCCCAGCTTCTCAGTTCTTCAGCTCTAACTTGGGAGTGTTCAGGGAATGGTTCAGGAAATACATGGAAATGATGAGAGAGTTAGGAAGCAAATCTTAGTTCAGTGAGCATGACAATAAAGCTGAAGGCCATCCCTGCAGGAAGTGTTGACCCTGGCTGCTTCAGAAACCCCAGACCCTCAATCGCAATGATCACCGATGTCCATGCCCAACAATAGAGCCCAGGAGGACTTGCCCAATATCACAGGTGCAATACCTCCTAGGGACTCCAGAAATAAGTAGAACCAGTTCTGAAGTGAGCAGGGAGGGTTGGGGGAGGGAGGACATTATGTAGCATGTGGGGATATCTATGAGAGAAACCACTAAAACTGATTCCTATACAGTGGTGTAGGCTGGTGTAGCCTGAGACACACAAACTACATCATCTTGTGACCCCACCCAGTTTATCATGACTCTAATTTTAAGGGTAAAATTTAGACTACAATACTCTTCTTCCTCTTACATTAAACTCTAAGAGTCATCCCCAAGCACAGTATCCATGCATTTTCATTTTTCAATGGTACAGCTCCATCCCCTCTACTCGAATGACCAACCATCATGGTTCACCCAGGACTGAGGGGTTTTCAGGAATGCAGTCTTTTCATTGCTAAAACCTAGTCAGTTTGAATAAATCAGGATGTTTGGTTACCCTAAGTGTAACTCCTACCCTAAGAACGTAGGAGACTCCTGCTGGGTAAGACCAGAGAAAGTATTCTCCTCTTGCCCCCAAGTACCTGCCCCCAGCTGGTAACCTTTAATTCTGATTTCAGTCAGAGTCAGAGCTTTGTTCTTCCTCAGACTCCTGGGAGATAAAGAAAGGCCACTGTTTGGAACCGTCTGGAACTCAGAGACTTTGTGTTCACTACAAAAACAGGTGACTGGCCTATGGCTAGAATTTGCTAATTTTATTTCTTACAAAATCACATTAAAATATTATTTATCTTAATTACTGCTTTTGGGGTGCCCTTTACATTTAACTCCCAAGGCTGATGCTTCATTGGCTTTACCCTAGTCCAGTGTTGTCAGCAGGCATGGAACTCGGGTTCCTGATGGGCAGTCCCAGGCCCCTAGTGCAGTACTCAGTCTCTCCTCAAGTGCGTCAAACCCTCCAGCAGACTAGACTGAGGAGCCTCCAGCCTGCCAAGTGTGCCCTGTGATACTCGTGTATGCGGTAGGCGAACAGTATTTGACTTAGGTACTGGGACCTTTACCATACCTGGGTTAAAATCATATAATGATGATTTGACTCTTGGAAAATAAGTATTTTTGTGTACACCTGTACTCCAGCAAAGGTGTATAATCTGATGCCAAAAATAGCATGGTGTGGGGCACCTGGGTGGCTCAGTGGGTTAAGCCTCTGTCTTCAGCTTGGGTCATGATCCCAGAGTCCTGGGATGGAGCCCCAGCATTGGGGCCTACTTCCCCCTTCCCCTGTCTGCCTCTCTGCCTACTTGTGATCTCTCTCTCTCTCTGTCAAATAAATAAAGAAAAAAAATTTTATTTTATTTTTTTAAGAAAAAAAATAGCATGGTGTTCCAAAGAGTACAACTGTTAAAATCAGATGGGATCTCTGACATTTATCAGCTACAGTATCTTGGGCAAGTTAATTAACTTTCATGAATCCCCGTTCTAGTAACTATCAAATAAAGATAATACCTACCTCACAGGCTTGCCTGTGAGGATTACATAAATCAACACAATCAAGCATCAATCAGCTACCTGACACGGGGAGCAGGCTGTGATACAGTTCTCTTTCTCCCTTCTTGTTTTCTGCCTGGTCTCCTCACCACTTCTCACCAAATCGCCTTTTTTAACTTTAATGTATGTGGATCTAGAATTTTCTTAAGAACACCCTGGACATGTTTTCAAATGCTTTAGAAAGAAAATGGTTATTTTGTCATTGTCCTCTTAGGTTCAAAGTATAGTTTGTTTGGTATTCCCCTGAACTGTTTGGTGTCTGAAAAGTAAACTATCAGGCTAAAGGTTTCTAAAATCCAATATGATTAGGGGCGCCTGCGTGGCTCAGTGGGTTAAAGCCTCTGCCTTCGGCTCAGGTCATGATCCCAGGGTCCTGGGATCGAGCCCCGCATCTGGCTCTCTGCTCCGCAGGGAGCCTGCTTCCCTTCCTCTCTCTCTGCCTACCTCTCGGGCTACTTGTGATCTCTGTCTGTCAGATAAATAAAATAAATAAATAAAATCTTTAAAAAAAATAAAATCCAATATGATTAAAAAAATATTTATTGAGCATAGCAGTTTTTCTCTCCAGATTCCCTTGATAATATTGATACTCTACTTCATATTTCTAGATAAAAAAAATGTGAAGATTAGAATGCTGCTGTGTTCTGTGCTCTCACCCAAGAGCTACCCTTGGGCAGAAGGACTTCCTCTCTCACACTCTCTCCGTCCCTGAGTTCACTGCTTCCACAGTTATTTTTCTGCTTTTCTGGAAAACATAAACCTTTTCCATCATTGTCACCTGGGAGAAAAATACTCACAGAACAATCTCAACTATTTTCCAATTAAAAAAAAAACAAACTTGATTTAGAAAGTGCCTGGTAAAAGAAGGTAATAATAAAATGCTGATGACTACTTCCCTAACTACTATTTTATACAGTATATCTGGATATAGGAACAACTGATTTTTTTAACCTCTTGTTTCGTGCTACAGCAATATCTTAAAGAACACTAGATCTCAAAACAGACTACATTTCCCTGGGAAATAGGATACATCTAGAATCTAGTTCTTTGCTTGTGATTCATTTCTTAATGAAATTCTGTTATCTTACTGCAACTAGTGGAATATACCTCAGGGCCTGGTGCCATTAGATGCATTTTAGAAAATTACTATTTTCTATGACCACTGTTAATGCTTATTTTAATTGATTGTGCTCACATTAAATCATCAGAAAACAGATCTTTTAAAGGAACTAGTGGCAATACTGTTTGTACTTTTTTTTTCAAAAATTATATCACTAACTTTCTAATAACTTTGTGTATGTGTGGGACATGCATAAGAGACTTGGTTTTATCCTCTGACCTCTGCTTCATCGTAAGAGTTTTAGGGATAGAAGAGATCTTAGAGATCTTCTAATCCAACACATCATTTTAAAGACAGTAAACGTTTTAATGACTTGCCCAAGGCCAAAAAGCTGGGGTGAGGCAGATCCACAGCTAGGGCCCAAGTCCTCTGATTCCAGACCAGTGCTTGTCCCACCCAATTATACTCCACAATCCTTACATTGGCCTTCCTGCCTCTTCCTGTCCACAAATGTATTCACACGATAAGGAGAACTACTCACATCATAGTCCCCTTCAGGAAAAAGTGGAGCTGCACGATAGCTTCAAAGTAGAAGGCTTAAAGAAATGAATTCTAATCAAATAGCACAATGCATAAACATTTTTTATGTAATAAGACAGCACAAGGTATAGACAATTTCAGGCAAGAAAAGGAGCTCCTGTCTCTTTTTGTTGTTCTTTTTAAGAAAGAAAAGAAAAAGAAAAGAAAAAATTCTAAATGTCTTGAGTTTCAGGAAAAAATGCTCTATTAATGAGTCAGACTCTCAAAATAATGTTAGCAAAGGAAGTGACTGTCAATGCGTGGGTGAGATTTTTTTTTAGAAGTCACATGAAAAAAAAATAGTTCTATGTGTACAGTTCTGAAACATTCTTCCTCCACTCTTCAGGCCTTCCTCGAATGTCCAGGCTGCCATAAATTAATTTACGTTTATTTTGCTTTCTCAACTTCTGTTTCATGTACCCCAACATACAGGCCAAGAACATTATTATTTTCTTCCAGTATTCCATGTACTCGAACACATCTTGACTTTGCTTTTTTCTTTTACTTTTCCCTCCTTTTTCTCCACCTGTCAAAATCTTAGGCATCCTTCAACACCTGATTTAATACCACCTCCTCCGTGAAGCCTTTGCCTATCTGCAAATGCATTATGAGTGACTACTTCCCGTGGCACTTTTGTTGTACTTCTTAGAGAAATGAATCCAGTCTACCTTGTTCTAAAGACCATGTGGCTGTCTTCCCTGCTGGATTTAGATCTACTTGAGACCTAGGAAAAAACTTGTCTTTATATGTGCTAGGGATATGGTAAGTACCAGGGATTCCAGGGTAATCATGAAAAAGCCCTTGGCTTCAAGAAACTATCTAAATTCTAGCATGCAAACATAATTGAGGTTATATTCCCCTGTCGGAAAGCAGATCTTGACATAAGGATTTGAAAGCAAGTAGTATGTCTAAGTAGTGAGAGTGAGGAAATGAGATCGTAGAGGGAAGAATGCCAAAAAAAGAAGCACATTAATAATGAGAAGGTTTCCACAGAAATTAAAAAAAAAAAAAATAGAGTGTTGGTTGCCAGGGCCTGAGGTGTGGGGGAAATTGGAGATGCAAGTCAAAAGGTACAAACTTTCCAGTGATAAGATGCATAAGTTATGGGGGAGCAAATGGACAATATGGTAGCTACAGTTAATAATAAAAACTTTGCTAAGAGAGTCGATCTTAAGCATTCTCATCACAACAACAATAAAAATGTAACTATATGAGGTTCTAATGTGTTAATTAACTTGACTGTGGTAATCATTTCACAATGTACACATATATAAAATCATCACATCGTACACTTCAGATATATACAGTTTTATATGTCAATTAGCCTCAATAAAACTGGAGGGGGAAAAAATGAAAGGTTTCTACTGTGGGGACCACTCTTGCTGAAGACCCTCTGAGAAATATGTAGAAGGTGCCTCTGATTATGCTGAGCTGAGGACACTGGGGTATAAATCCCTCAATTCTGCTCTCCTTGTTTCAGGGTGGCTAATGAAAAGTTAACTCAAAGTCACTGCCAGCCAGTTCTCTTCTCCAAGTAGCCAGAAAAGGCCCTAAGGCAGAGAAAGAAGTACTTGGGGAAGGAAGCTGTTGGCAGGTCCAACAAGTGTCCACCATGGTTGCAGGTGACCTTCGGGAGGGCTAGGAGGACGTAGGCAGTGCAACAGCCCTTTCAGCTACAGGGTCATATATGTTACTGCTGGGTTTACTTAAACACTTGAGTTTAAATAAGTCTAGTTGCTACCCTTAACAAACTGTAAATGCTGAGAAAGGACTGACTTTACTCTTTTCTAAGGAAGCTGAGAGTGTTTTTTAAGTATGATTTCCTTACCAAGCCAAAATGTATATTATTTTGAATTCCTGTGAATTACTGAGTTATAAAAAAGAAAAAAAAATTAACTTTATTAGAATAAATTAGAATTAGATTGTTCCTGATAGAGGATACTCTCTGAGAGTAGGTTAGGAAGCTGCTCCTTGTCGGAAGTATACTCTTTATTTTCCTTGACATCTTTCTCATTTTTAAGAGTAATACAGCTAATTATAGAAACATTATAAAATATGTAAGAGTAAAAGAAAAAGAAAATCGTTCATTGTTTCCACCAAATACTTGCACAGAAAAACAACACGGAACCATCCTGACTACGGTGCCGCTGGAGCTTTTCCGTTAATGAGATTATCTACTAAACATTCCCTCACCTATGTTAGATTACTGATTAACTTGTTGTATTATGAAAGGATATACTTATTACCTGTCATTTTTTTAAAGACTTAAATTCCTTAAGCAGAATCAGTAACCTAGAGAGAATCCGGCTGCTTATATTATGGACTTGCACAATTTTCAAAGGTATTCATTTGTTATTGATTTTTAATTATCCCACACTTTGGTAAGAAAATGTAGTCTACTGGATATTAATATTTGGAAACTGTGGAAGCTTCATCCCTGGCCTAGTACATGACAATTTTTGTGAATATCCTGTAGATTCTCAAAAAGGTTATGTAGTCTCAGCTTTTTGAAGGCTGTGCCTGTGTTCCCTTCTTCACACTGAAATCATGAGGATTTCTTAGGTGACCGTGTTTCATGCCATTGTGTATATACGAGTATTAATTAAGCACATCAGTTGTGTCCTACCAGTACACTAGTTTGGCCAGCTGTAATGCCCAGAAGTCATAGGTAGACTCTGTTCTCCTGTTCATTACAAACTTGAAGGTATCAACTTCTCCAAATGTCACCTAAAGCATGTTCAGAGAGATTTTGCCAGGAGGACAGTGGAAAAGAGGAAACGTACGTACAGAGTGTAAGTGTAGAAAACCTTTCCTCTGATCCCAGTGCATACTATGAAGGACACAGAGAACACACTCTGTCAGAAGGATCACTCTGACAAAGCATGCTGTTCAAAATGGAATTGTACATCCACAACGCATTCCTCAGTGTTTCTCATGAGGCCAACTCTCTTCTTCCTGAAGCTGTCGTGCACCTTTAAGTTTTACAGATAATATGGTATTTTTAAAAATATCTTATTTATTTATTTGAGATAGAGAAAGATCAAGGGAGAGTACTAGGTCAGGGGGAAGGGGAGGCGGTGACAAAGGGATTGGGAGAAGCAGGGTCCCTTCTGAGCAGGGAGCGCCAGGCAGGATCCTGAGATCAGGACCTGAGCGGAAGCTTAAAAGCACTGAGCCACCCAGGTGCCCCTGCAGAGAATACAGTGTTGGTAAATGAAGTTGCAAATACAAAAGAAGACATTTAGTCCTTTCATCATCTAGTAATCACCAAAAGGGGATGAAAAACTGTTTGGGAACCATCTGAAACCAAGCATGCAATCCATTAAAAAGTTGCATTACTGATAGTTTTCAGTAGGTTTTCTGTTGCATTCTCTGAAGAACCAAGAACTTACAAATAAAAAAATGCCCCCGTTACTGTAAGAAAATAATATTAAAGAAGAATTTTTAAATGAAATAAACTTGGATCCTAGTGAAACACATCTTCTATGATACTACTAAAGGCAAAGCTAAACAGTGAGGTGGAACAGAGAGACCATGAATAGATTATGAACATGACCCTTTAAGGAGCAATGAAATTTAGCTCCCACAGTCAACTACTTTCTGTTCTTTCTAGGAGGAAAGTCTTTGTAAAATTTCACCTTGGTGGGGCTCTGTGAATTCAGCACTGAAGTCTTTACTTGGGGTTTATAACCGCACAATTGTCTTTAAGACAGAAACTCCTGGGTGCCTGGGTGGCTCAGTGGGTTAAGCCTCTGCCTTCAGCTCAGGTCATGATCTCAGGGTCCTGGGATCGAGTCCCGCATCGGGCTCTCTACTTGTCAGGGAGACTGCTTCCTTCTCTCTCTCTCTCTGCCTGCCTCTCTGCCTACTTGTGAACTCTCTCTGTCAAATAAATAAATAAAATCTTTAAAAAAAAAAAAAAAGACAGAAACTCCTGTAATTAATGTTATTCTCTTGAATGCTTTAGCTTTCTGTCATTAAAGATCTCCAATTTCACACCACATATTCTACTGGTCTTAACATTAGAAAATTGTTTCTCTGAGAATATATGTTTGCTCCATGTTCAGACAGGAAACTCACAAACAAATTTTTGGATAGTAACCTATGGCTAAACTGAAAACTACATTAATTTTGCCAGACAAATTTTTTCACTCAGGATAATGAGGAGTCATCAGATGACATTGCTTCACCGTTTAGGAAACTGACACCCTGTCCTAAAAGAGTTTATTATTACAGACTACCAAAAAATCCAAATTCCAGGGAAGTAGTTTATAGATTAGAATAGTCCTACCATTTTCTAATGTAAACTCTAAGATATACTGTCCAAGGCCTATGGAAGTTAGTGTCTATGGGTTTCAGTGGTATGAGGAATCATACTCACTAATTTCCTACATATATATGTAAATGCACAGTATACACACACACATACACACACATTGTCAAAATGGAAAAATAATTTTTTTCTACTCAAGAAGCGCAGCTAACTTTTTTTTAATATCATGAGAGGCAGACAGAGAGACAGAGAGAAGTGGTTATAACAACTTCCCCTCTTTTCCATAACATTTTACTATTAGCATGAATTTACAGAGACTATTCAGTTCTCTTACTTCAACAGGTGGTATTCCAAGCAATGCCATATTTAGGGAATAATTTCCTAGACCTAGTTACCAAAAACATCCAAAGTTAATAGTTTGATTTAGATCTAAGGTATTTAAGGTTTAGAGTTGCAGAAGGAAAAAAAGCAAACAATCAAAAAAAAGTGATTAATGCTGTCATTTACTTCAATCCAACTAGATAAATTAAGAACATCCTGAATGCCTTCACTTGTTCTAGCTAAGCTTTCAAGGGTTCTAGAATGCTATTCTTATAACAAAACAAACATACAAACAAATAAAAAATTTTATGTGAAAAAGATCTAAGTTTGTTCCCAAAAGCCAAGGTGAAAGAATGGTCAGGAGTATTTTTACTCATGAGGGGAAAATATGACTAAAAATAAGATGTATCAACAACTAAATCTTGCTGTTCGTTATATTTCATAGTTTAGAATGACTAAATTGTTAATGGCTTTTAAAAATGATACTACTGAGTTGTTAGAGTAACATTTTTTAATTACTTATTTCATCCTTAAGAATAAACTTATGAATCTACATTACAGATCCTAGAAGCTAAAAATCAAGTGATTAGTAAGTTAGCCTAATATATCTGTGTTCCAGAATATTCTGCTTCAATTTGTCCTGTAATAATATCTGAACTATGGTGTACTACCAGAATACATAACACAATTCATACGCATTATAAACAGGCATATTAGAAACAATGTGTACACCCATGTAAGACATTTGATTAAATCAGGTTTTTAAGTCCAGAAATATTCATCAAGCATCTACCATGTACCAGGCACAGTGACAGATTATCTTATCTTTCAAATTACTTATATTTTATTATCTTTCTGGAGAAAATCTATGTTGTTTTAATTTATTTCAGGTAGATAAAGTCTTATTTTAAGAAATACTCACTTTTCAATGATTTTTAAGTAATATCAAATTCACATATTATGTTGGTGTTGTTTTAAGACACAAAATTTAAATGCAAAACAAAAAGAACTGCTTATTAATAGCATAGTAAATCAAAACTCAGTTATTCAACAAGTATTTATTCAGTGCTTATGCTGTTCCAGGAATTGTTTTAAGGCCTGAGAATACAATTTTAACAGAACAGAGATCCCTGCCTTCATGGAGCTTAGATGACACCATTAGGCAATGCACAGGAATCCATTTGCAGTTTTCCTTACTGTTTTTGTCATAAGCTATTAGAATTTGATTATCACATTCTGCAGTCAGACCACATCCCATACTTCATGAGCTGTTATAAATATCAGTCAAGGGACAAACATTTCCTAAATAGAGAAAGCCTGCTATTCTGCTTTTGCTTAACCATAGATGGTAGTGCAGACGGACAACTGTGAGTCAGATGCATTATTAGAAGTTGCTAGTTGATCTTTATAGAAATAAAATTACATTATGGACCTTAAGAGTAAAATAATGTGACCAGTGTAAGAAAATAGGTTTTGAAGGTGTTCCTATGTGGTTGATTTATTTTAGAAATAGATTTGTAATCTTTATAAATAACCATTACTAATTGTTCTAGTTGCATAACATATAATTAAAAGAAAGGTTTATGCCTCCAACACTATTACAGTTGCAGAAAAAAATGTCCAGCCATAGGGCTAGGAACTGGGAATTGGCTTTGGTATACATACACAATGGTAATTATGCTACTAACATCTCGAAATAAAACAGACCATACTCATAACTTTCTCTTACTTAAGAGGAATCATTATAACGAATAACATTTTTTTAAAGATTTTATTTATTTATTTATTTATTTATTTATTTATTTATTTGACAGAGAGAGATCACAAGTAGACAGAGAGGCAGGCAGAGAGAGAGAAGGAAGCAGGCTCCCTGCAGAGCAGAGAGCCTGATGTGGGGCTCAATCCCCGGACCCTGGGATCATGACCTGAGCCGAAGCCAGGGGCTTTAACCCACTGAGCCACCCAGGTGCCCCACAAATAACATTTTTAAACACCAACATTGCCATGCCCTATTTCAAAAACATCATCTTTAATCTTCACAGCAAGATTCTCTACAATGTGACCATTATTCTTCCATTTTACTGATGAGGCAACTGAGGCTAAGGGAGGTAAAAGTGACTTGTCCAAAACTGTGAGCAAAGACGGCACTCAGGATGAGCATCCTGAATCACTGCATCATTTGTCCCCAGGAGTACCCAACTCACTGGTCACTATTTAGCCTACCAGCCTCAGGCCTAGAAAACAAAGTATAATGTTTGTAGTACAGTATAAAATTCAGCTGATTAAAGAAGCGTAAGTAATTTGGGGGGAAAATTCAAGTATATTAGGGACTGAGGTATTTAGAGATTAGTTATTTCCTTGCCTTTCTACTTAATTTAACTTTTCTTCACATTCATCCAAAAAAGGAATGAAATCAAAAGCACAGATAATAGGTTTAGTCTCTTAGTCATTGTTATTTTATATAACAACATTTTATATAACAATAACTCTTAGTCATTGTTATTTTATTGTATATATATATATACATATATATATGTATATATATATATACTGGAAGAAAACCTCTTGAATTCTCTGAGTTAGGATTCTCAGACAATCCTTTACTGTGACCAATGGGCTGAAATAAAGAATAAGAAGAAGAAGAAGAAGAACCATAAGCCAGACTTAACAGTATCTTAAACAACAACTGAGTAAGAGTAACTAGTTTCACAAATTCCACTCCTCCTCCCCCTGTAGTATCACACTTGCTCCCCTAGTCCAGCTGTGTATGAAGAATAATTTACCCCGGAAGTGAAAAGTTGCTCTTCAGGATACATAAAAGGGAAAGAGACCACTTTTTCCATTGCCAGTGCTTTTTGGGGTGATCCTAATACAAAAAGTGTGTTTTGGGTGGTTTATACTTATTATACTTTTTTTTTCTTAATTATGAATGAAAATGCTCACACAAATAATGGAGTGTGCAGAAGTAGTTCTCAGTGAAGTCTCACAGTCTAGATTTTAGTAAATGGTGAACAGCTGGAATTAGACTTACAAATAGACACTTAAGGTAATAAAAAATTTGGCAGTAGACTTTGCCATGGTATATATTCAAGACAGCAATTTCAAAATCCATTTGCCTTATTTTGTAAGCAGCCTTTGATGGAGCTGTTTCAAAATCAGTGAGATTCATTTAAATTATTTCCTCCACCCAAGGAACCCGACCTTGACAGACGTGGACTAAACGAATCTAACCTGTTTTTCAGTCTCAGGATCTAGTGGGAAGCCAGCCAACCAAGAAGAAATAGCAAGTGTCTAGTGTAAGAGAGGCAAAATCACACATAACAGAGCCAAGGGAAAGTATAGATAAGGGAGACTGGGGATCTTAGTTGCAAGGAGGCTGAATTTGTAGGAATACTAAGTCTAAAAGCAACCTTTGACTAAGGCTACAGAGAAGGGGACAGTGAAATATGTATCTGGAAAGAAAAAAATTGATCTTTCTTTAAGTTGTTTAGTAAGTCCTTTAGAGGTGTGGCCTGGCTGAATGCCAAAAGCAACAGGGAGAATTTCTGACAAATATTTTGCCATC
>PISX010028144.1:0-21945 GCA_004024625.1 Mellivora capensis
AAACAAGATGGGATTGGGAGGGAGACAAACCATAAGTGACTCTTAATCTCACAAAACAAACTGAGGGTTGCTGGGGGGAGGGGTGTCGGGAAAGGGAGGTGGGGTTATGGACATTGGGGAGGGTATGTGCTATGGTTAGTGCTGTGAAGTGTGTAAACCTGGCGATTCACAGACATGTACCCCTGGGGATAAAAATACTTTATATGTTTATAAAAAATAAAAAAAAATATTAAAAAAAAAAAAGGGTAAGGAGAGCTTACTCTTGCTGATGGGAACCAAATTCCCAGTATGACCAACCACAAACAGGAGGGACACATTAAAAATCAGCAGGCTTATCTCCAGAGGAGCTGGAGTGTGATAGAAAACTGAGTCTCCACCCTTAATAAAGAGACAGAATAATGACCCCCACCAAAATACTAGGAGAAGTGCTTTGAAAAGTGCCTAGGGTACATGGAAAAGAGATTTATTTACTAATCTCGGAGCATATGCTGTAGAGTCAGGGATCATTAGGAGACTTCTCTGGTGGGCACCATTTTTTCCCCTCACCCCATAGCCCAAATAGCAGGACACTTGCAGGAATCAGCCTAAACACTCTCCACCTATTTTGCTAACACTGTGAGCCCAATCTTCATGTTCTCCTGTGGATCCACCCCATTTAACCTGCCCCACTCATCAGTTATCCCTCCAAAGTACCTCTTACATCAAAACACCCAGCAAGCAGCCCTGACAGGGATGGGTACCACTCCAAAGTGACTCCTGCCCTTGGGAAAGGGGAAGATAACCAGACACACCTGTGTGCCTGCAGTCTCACCCGCCAAATCTTATAGCTAGCAGTGCAGAAAGAGTGTCCTCCCTATCAGTATGACTGTAGCCCCAGCAGACGGACTGATAGCTTGTATCTGGTCTGACTTCTGGCCCCTCCCACCAACAAAAACCTCTCAGGGGCTTTACAGGGAGAATACCCTGCAAGCAAGTGGGCCGAATCCTGAAACCAGCCAGCTACAAACCTGAAATGGCTTAAGACTGGCCCCTTAACACCAAAGGGATCAAAAACTGCCTTGGCATCCACAACAGGCAAAGTGAGCCATTGCAGCTGACTAGACTGAAGGCAAACACAACTCAACCACAACAATATGGAGTACACAACCCACACAGGAGTCACCTGAAGCTACTGGTTCTGATGAAGAGGGGGCATTGCACTACAGGGCACCACAGGACCTCTTCTTCAATAAGGCCTCTATTTTCAAGATCAGGGGATGCAGTTGACCTTCCTAATATATATAAGCAAACAGAGACAGACAGAATGATGAGACAGAGGAATATGTCCCAAATGAAACAACAGGACTAAACCTTAGCACGAGAGCTAAATGAAAAGTAGATAAGTAATATACCTGATAAAAAATTTGAAGAAAAGTTCATAAGGATACTCACTATACTTGAGAAAAGGATAGAGGGCCTCAGTGAGACCTTCAGCAAAGAGATAAAAATATAAAAAAGAACCAGTCAGAGATGGAGAACTCAATAACTGAAATAAAAATACACTTAGAAGGAATCAATAGCAGAATAGAGTAGGCAGAACAGATCAGTGGCTTAGAACACAGTGTAATGGAAAGCAATCAAGCTGACCAGCAAAAAGAAAAAGAATAAAAAGTTAGAATAGGTTAAGGAAACACAGCAACATCATCAAGCATAATAACATTACCATTAGAGGGATACCCAAAGAAAAAAAGAAAGAGAAGGAGGCAGAAAATTTATTTGAAGAAATCTGGGAAAGGAAACACATCCAGGTCCAGGAGGCAAAGAGAGATCCTAACAGGATTAACCCAAGGACATTCACATCAAAATATAGAATACTTAAAATGGCAAAAAGTAATGGTAAAGACAGAATTTTAGGAGTAGCAAGAAAATGAAAATGATTTCATGCAAAGGAAATCCCATAACACTATAAACTGATTTTTAAGCAGAAACTTTGCAGACCAGAAGACAGTGGCATGATATATTCAAAGTGCTGAATGGAAAAAAACTTGCAATCAAGAATACTCGAACCAGCAAGTTTATCATTTCGAATATAAGGAGAGAGAGAGTTTCCCAGACAAATAAAAGTTAAAGGAATTTATCACCACCAAATCAGCTTTACAAGAAATGCTAAAGAGAATTCTTTGAGTGGAAAGAAAGAGCATAAGTAGGAGTAAGAAAACTAGGAACCACAAAAGCAGTAAAAATAAGTATATCTATAAAAATCAGTCAAGGGACTCACAAAATAGAAGGATAAAAAGTATGACAGCACATACCTAAAATGTGGGGAGAAGAGGAGTAAAGAATGGGTTGAAACATAAGCAACCATCAACTTAATAGCCTGCCTTATGCAGAAGATGTTATATACAAATGGAATGATAACTACAAATCAAAAATCAGTAATGGGGGCGGGGAGGGCCTGGGTGGCTCAGTGGGTTAAAGCCTCTGCCTTCGGCTCAGGTCATGATCCCAGAGTCCTGGGATCGAGCCCCACATCGAGCCCCACATCGGGCTCCCTGCTTAGCAGGGAGCCTGCTTCCTCCTCTCTCTCTGCCTGCCTCTCTGCCTACTTGTACTGTCTGTCAAATAAATAAATAAAATCTTTAAAAAATTATTTTAAAAATCAGTAACAGATATACAAAAAATAAAAAGGAAAGAATCCAAGTATATCACTAAAGAAAGTCAACCAGGGCACCTGGGTGGCTCAGTTGGTTAGGCGTCTGCCTTCAGCTTGGGTCATGATCCCAGGGTCCTGGGATCAAGTCCCACATCGGGCTCCTTGCTCCATGGGGAGTCTGCTCCTTCTGACCTTCTCCCCCTTCATGATCTCTCTCACTGTCTCTCTCTCAAATAAGTAAATAAAGTCTTTAAAAAAAAAAAAAGAAAAAGTCAACCAATTGTGAGAGAACAGAGCAAGAGAAGAAAGCAACAAAACTACAAAACAACCATAAAACAAGTAAAAACATTAAAAGGCAGTAAGGACATAATTATCAATAATTACTTTAAATTAAATAGAGGAAATGTTATAGAGTAACTGAATGGATAAAAAACAAGACTAATGTGTATGCTGCCTCTAAGAGACTCATTTCAGACCTAAAGACACACACAGATTGAAAATGAAAGGATAGAAAAAAAATTTAACATGCAAATGGAAGCAAAAAGAAAACTGGAGTAGCAATATTTATATCAGAAAAGAGAGACTTTAAAACATGGACCATATCAAAAGACAAAGAAGGGCACTCCATATTGATAAAGGGAAATATCCAACATGAGGCTATAACAATTGTAAATACCTATACATCCAACATTAAATACATAAAACTATTAATGGATATAGAGGAAGAAATTGACAGCTATAAAACAATAGTAGGGGTCTTTAACATTCCATTTACATCACTGGGTAGATTATCCAGATAGAAAATTAACAAGGTAACAATGACTCTGAATGACACATTAGAACAGAGGGACACAACAGATACACACAAAATATTTCATTCAAAACAACTGAATGCACATTCAAGTGCACATGAAACATTCTGCAAGGTGGAGCACATATTAAGCCACAAAACAAGTCTCAATAAATTCAAAAAGACTGAATTCATATCATGCATCCTTTCTGACCACAACAATATGAACTAGAATTATAATAAAAAATCTGGGGGTGCCTGGGTGGCTCCATGGGTTAAAGCTTCTGCCTTCTGCTCAGGTCATGATCTCAGGGTCCTGGGATTGAGCCCCACTCTCTGCTCAGCAGGGAGCCTGCTTCCCTCCCCCTCTCTGCCTTCCTCTCTGCCTACTTGTGATCTCTGTCCGTCAAATAAATAAATAAAATCTTAAAAAGAAATCTGAAAATAACACAAATACATGGAGGCTAAATAACATGCTACTACACAATGAATAGGCCAACCAAGAAATCAAAGAAGATATTTTTAAAAATACATGGAAACAAATGAAAATGAAAACACAAAATATTTGGGTCCAAAATCTTGAGATGCAGCAAAAGCAATTCTAAAAGAGAAGTTTATAGCAATACAGGTCTATTTCAAGAAGCAAGAGAAACTTCAAATAAACAACTTAACCCTATATTTAAAGAACCTAGAAAAAGAACAAAGCCCAAAGCTAGTAGAAGAAAGGAAATAATAAAAAGTAGAGCAGAAATTATAGAACTAGAGACATGAAAAGAAAAAAAAAAAACAACACACAATACAGAAGATTAGTGAAACCAGAAACTGGTTCTTCAAAAAGATAAATAAAATTGATAAACCTTTAGCCAGATACTTCCAGGGGGAAAAAAGAGAGAGAGAGAGAGAGAGAGAGAGAGAGAGAGAGAGAGAGAGTATTCAAATAAAATCAGAAATGAAGGAGAAATAACAATTGACATAACCAAAATATAAAAGATTATAGGAGAATATTATGAAAAATTTATGTCAACAAATGAGATAACCTGAGAAATGGATAAATTCCTAGAAACTTATACCATTCTAAAACTCAATTTGGAAGAGATAGAAAATTGGAAAAGACAAAGTATAAGGACTAATGCAGAGGATCATAAGGGAAGGGAAGGGAAGCTGAATGGGAAGAAATCAGAGAGGGAGCCAAACCATGGGACTTTTGACTCCAGGAAACAAACTTGAGGGTTACAGAGAAGGAAGTGGGTGGGGGATGAGGTAACTGGCTAATGGGCATTAAGAAGGGTATGGGATGTAATGAGCACTGGGTGTTATATCCAACTAATAAATCATTGAGCACTACATCAAAAATTAATGATGTACTATATGTTGGCTAATATAATTTAAATTAAAAAGAAGAAAGTAGAATGTAGCATTTTAAGCATCTGTTAAAATTATAAAAATTTAAAAACTAAACTCTCAAAAAAAATTTAAAAATTTTAAAAGACCAAGTACTAGCAATGAAATTGAATCAGTAATAAAACAAACAAACAAACAAAAACTCCCAATAAACACAAGTCAGGACCAGATGGCCTCACAGGTGAATTTTACCAAACATTTAAAAAAGAGTTAATACATTTATTTTCAAATTATTGTCAAAAAAAGAAGAGGAAGAAAAGCTTCCAAATTCATTCTTACAAGGCCAGCATTATCCTGATACCAAAAACAGACAAGACAGTTAAAAAAAAAAAAAAGAAAGAAAAAGAAAAGAAAACTACAGGCCAGTATCTCTAACATAGATACACAAATCCTCAATAAAATATTAGCAAACTGAATACAGCAATACATTAAAATGTATTATTCACCATGATCAAGTAGAATTTATTCCAGGGATGCCAAAGTGGTTCAATAATTGCAAATCAATGTGATACATCACATTAATAAGAGAAAGGATAAAAACCACATGATAATCTCAATAGATGCAGAAAAAGCATTTGACAAAGTCAACATCTTTGATAATAAAAACTCCCACAAAGCAGGCCCACAGGTAACATACCTCAACTTAACAAACACTGCATATGACAAGCCCACAGCTAACACCATATTCAATGGTGAAAAGTGGAAAGCTTTTCCTTTAAGATCAGTAACAAGACTAAGATGCCTACTTTCACCACTTCTATTCAACGTGGCATTAGAAGTCCTAGCCAAGCAATTCGGTAAGAAAAAGAAAAAGACATCCAAGTCAGAAAAAGACATCCGAGTCAGAAACGAAGAAGTAAAACTCTTAGTCTTTGCAGATGACATGATACTTTATATAGAAAACTCCAAAATTCCACAAAAAAAGCTGTTCAAACTAATAAATGAATGCAATAAAGTAGAAGGATACAAAATCAACAAAGAAAAATCTGTGGCATTTCTAGAAACTAAAAATGAATTATTAGGAAGATAGGAAAACAATCCCATTTACAATTATATCAAAAAGAATAAAAATACCTTGGGAATAAATTTAACCAAGGAGGTAAAAGACATGTACACTAAAAACTAGAAAAACCTGATGAAAGATATTGAAGATAACAGAAATAAATAGAAAGATATTCCATGCTCATAGATTGAAAAAATTAATATTGTTAAAATGCCCATACTACCCAAAACAATATATGGATTCAATGCAATCCTTTTCAAAATTCCAGTGGCATTTTCCACAGAACCAGAAAAATCCAAAGATTTGTAGGGAACCACAAAAGACCCTGAATAAACAAAACAACCTTAAGACAGAAGGACAAATCTGGGGGTATCATGCTCCCTGATTTAAAACTACAATAGAGTTATAGTAAAAAGTATAGTATTGGCATTTAAAAAGACAGAGCAATAGAACAACATTGAGAGCCTAGAATTAAACCCACATGTATATGGAAAATTAAATTACGACAAAAGAGCCAAGAAAATACAATGAAGAAAGGATAGTCTACTCAATGAATGCTGGGAAAACTGGATAGCAGCATGCAAAAGAATTAAACTAAACCACTATTTTATGCCAGATGCAAAAATTAACTTAAAATGGATTAAAAACTATAACATAAGTTCTGAACATAAAATTCTAAAAAAAAATTATTAAAATTCCCCTATGGTCCTCTGCATTAGTCCTTAGACTTAGTCTTTTCTTTTCAAATTTTCTATGTCTTCCTGATTCTATCTCTTCCTGTTAAGCTCCTGTTAAGATGTTAAGTTAACATCTGTCCTAGTAAGAGTTTCTTGGATCTGACCCCAAGGACATAGGGAAGCAAAAGTAAAAATGAACAAATGGGGTTGCATTAAACTAAAAAGTATCTGCATAGAGGGGGGAAAAAATCATTGAAATGAAAAGACAACCTCCTGGATGGGATAAAATTTTTGAAAATCATATCCAACAAGGGATTAATACCCAAAATATATAAAGAACCCATATAACCCAACAACAACAACAACACCACAAACAACCCAATTAAAAAAATGAGCAGAGCATCTGAATAGATATTTTCCAAAGATGACATACATATAGACAACAGGTACATGAAAAGATGTTCAATATCACTATTAGGGAAATGCAAACCAAAACCATAACGAGCTTCACCTCACATCCATTAGAATGGCTATTATCAAAAAATAATAACAAATAGTGGTGGAAAGTAATGTGGAGGAAAGGGAATCCTGTTTATTGTTGGTGGGAATATAAACTGGTGCAGCTACCATTGAAAACAATATAGAGATTCCTGTATGAGCATAGCATTATGATACGATCCAGCCATTCTATGTCTGGATATTTATCTGAAGAATACAAACATGCTGATTGGAAAAGACATATGCATTACTGCAATATGATTTACAACAACCAAGAAAGGGAAACAACCTAAATGTGCTTCAATGGATGAATGGATAGAGATGACTGTACACACGCACACACATGATAGAAAAAAAAATATATATATATATATATATACACACACACACACACAATTTGTGTATGTGTACACACATACACACACAATGGAATACTTCCCATGATTTATGAAAAAGAATAAAATCTTACCATTTGCAACAGCATGGGTATACCCTGAAGATATTATGCTAACTGAAATAAGTCAGAAGAAGAAAGACAAATACCATATTATTTTACTCATATGTTGAATCTGAAAGAAACAATATAAGCAAACAAAACAAAACAAAAAAAATCAAAGATACAGAAAACAGACTGGTGGTTACTAGAGGGGAAATGTATTGAAGGTGGGCACAGTCGGTGAAGGGGGTCAATCATATGGTGATGGATAGTAACTAGACTTTAGTGGTGGTCACTGTGTAGTGCATACAAATGCTGAATTATAATGTTTTATGCCTAAAACTATAATTTTATATACCAATTTTACTTCATTAAAAAAATGGAGAAGGAAGAAGAGGAAATCCTACCATATGTGACAACATAGATGAGCCCTGAGGAAATGATGCTAGGTGAAATAAGCTCTCATAAGAAAATTCTACATGATACCACTTATAGGACATATATAAACCAATCAAACATTTAGATGCAGAGAGTAGAATGGTAGTCACCAGAGACTTAGAGGAGGGAAAATTAGGGAGCTGCTATTCAAGGGGTATAAAGTTGGGGTTATGTAAGATATTGAATTTCTCAGTATCTGCTGCATAATATCATGCATATAGTTAATAATACTCTCTGGTACACTTAAAATTTTGTTGAGACTGTGTAGATCTCATGTTAAGTGTTCTTACTACAATAAAAAATAAAATTAAACTACTAACTACTAACTTTAAAAAGGGTTAAACAATGAATCTTGGAACACTGAAAATATAAAATTTTTTAAAAATGTATATGACATTATAAAAAATAATTCTTTTTAAAAAGGGAAAGGAGTATGTTTGAGTCCTTACAGAATCAGTTTCAATATGTGGAAACCTTGGCAAAAGTGCTTCAGAGATTTAAAACTCAAAGAAACAAGAGTCAGAAAAACAGAAAATTAGGGTGAAGGAGTTCTTACAAAAGACCTTGTCATGTTATGGCCTGTTTACTAAGATAATAAACCATACTAGGAAAGAGATGTAAAACTTCCAGAAAGAAAAAAGTTAAAAAGTCAAAAATCTTAGAGCCCCCCAAATTAGGAAGCCTACAAAAATGTACTGCACTTTTGCTTTAACCCATTTTCTCTGGTCCAAGTTAAAGTTGAAAACCAAACCAAAACAAAAAACAATAGCGAACTGGTCTTAAAAATAACGATAAACAATCATGAAATCACTATAGCAGGTTCACTTAGGACTCTGACCTAGAAACGTATTGAAGGAAAAAAGCCTCTTAACAAACACACAATATTTAAACATCCAACAAACCAAACATATGTAATTCATATGAAAATCAGGTCAAGGTTTATCTCATCACAGATAAAATTCAAGAAAATCAGAGAGTAAGAATTGGGTACAACAAGTTCAAAGAAACAGAGTCAAAATTTGAGTCAGACGACAAATGACAATCACTCAGCATATAAGACAGAGAAGTAATTGCCCAAGAACTCTTTCTAGGAGTCTGGTAAAGAAAGTATTTGCTCCAGACTTAAAGGAACAGTCACAGAGTACCATATAAAGAGTCGAGTTTGAGGCTATGACCAAGAGCTTCTAAGTCAAGTATTTGTGTCATTCTTGCCCAGGACTAGAGCTTTTCCAAGTGTATTTCTGCAAACAAGCAGGCACAGTGAACTGAACACAATGCTGAGGAAGTGGAAAATAAGCCTTTTTTGAGCCATTATTTAGACTTCTGCCACACTTAAAAGCATAAAAGGAATTTCTGCTTTCTGAACCTTAACGGGTATTTAAAAATCAAGAGGTAATTCTGCTCTTGAAATTCACTAGTCTTCCTTTCATACAGAGTTGGAGTCCTTATAGATTTTGGGCATTAGTCACAAGTCCTGTGAGAACCCCATCAACCTGCAGTTAGCTGACTGACGTAGAGGATTGAGGATTGATTCAGGAATGATCAAAGAGGAAGGGCAAACAAAAAAACAAGTCAGTGGGTCTACATGTTATTTCAACTGTCAAAAAAAAAAGTAAATTGATTTTAAGGACAATCCATACATTGTACATTGTGGTAGAAAATGTAGAAATTAATTTGAAAACAGTAATTTGGTAACAAAAAGAGAGAAGTAAAGTTATGGTTTTGTAATGAGGCTAGAGAAATGAATGAGCTGACACTACTCTCCTTCCAGGAGGTATTTAAAAAAAAAAAAACCTGCTAATTATCTACCCAATATCGATTCTCCCTTTCTTACAACAAAATCACTGTATTGTTGGGGTGACATAGCAGAAAATAGACTGCACTGTTATCTGAAGACATGTTATTTGACGCTTGTGAAGAATGGCTGAAACAAATAGCTTTCTTTGGTGAGATGCTTCCAGAAAGCTGTTGAATATCCTTTCAGACCAAAAAAAAAAAAAAAAAAAAGGTACTAATAGCCTACAAATAATAATAAAGTACTAGAAAGTGTCCATAACAGCAGCAATAAGCTTAGCTAAAAATTAATTACCATACCATATCTCCCAGCATCCCTTGCGGATGTGATCTGTGGTATATAAACACAGGTCATTAGATGGGGCTTCTAGAAAAGTTCTTTAAGCAGGTCTGACTCATCAAGAAGTCATGTCATTTTTCTTTCCCCCTTTCATCCTTCTAAAATGCAGATTCAATAGCTAGAGCCCCTTTGTGATCATGGAATGATCTCTTTTCTTTTACAGTAATTATACCCAAGATAACGCTTGAACTCAAAGCCACCGAGATCAAGAGTCACATGCTCTATGAACTGAACCAGCCAGCCTTCCCAATCATGGAATGATTTTGAAAATGAAGCCACAAGTTAATGACAGAGAAACAGGAAGGTAGAAGTCTTGTTGCTGATTATGGAGTCACCCACCTGGACCCTTACAGAAGACATCTCCAAAACTCAAGAGGACAGTATCTCAGCCCATCAGTGATAGAGGGACTGGAATAGTCGGACTGCCATAGTCCATGCAACGCAGTGAACTAGGAGTAAGCCACTGTCATGAGCTTCCCTATCTGCTATCATGTGGCCCTATTTTGTATAATTACCACTGTGTATGCTTTGGTTCTCTTGTTTTTTGTTTGTTTTAACAATGTTGATCAAGGTGAAACCAATATAGCACAAGAAAACCTTTTTTGTTCTTGAGTTTCAAACTCAAGTGATCAGTTAGCCGGACTTCTCAGAAGCCACTTACATCTTTTATTCTATTTGTTCTAAAAACTCAAAAATAAAAACCAAGTTCAGCAATATATTAGATTAGTGTTTCTTGCTTGATCTAAATCGGCATATGCCCAACTCTAATTCAGTTCATTTTGAATGATTTCATTTGGACAATCTGAAAGAGTAAACAGAACAGATCTCAGACCAACTGTATCAATTAAAATTCTCTTTTGCTTGGAAACCAGGTATTAATGAATAGCACATATCTCCAAGCCATGAACAAAGGGAAGATACAGGTACAGAGAATAACAAATGGTTTATGAGTAACATAAATTCACAAAAACTGGTAAATTAAGGTTTTTTAATTTTTAAAGAAGTCTACTTCATGTTAAAATCAGTGACTACAGTACAGGCATACTTTGGAGATATTGCAAGTTCGGCCTCAGACCACTGCAATAAAGTGAATTACACAATAAAGCTATTCAAATGAACTTTTTGGTTTCCCAGTGCATATAAATGTTTGCACCATCTGTAACTTATTAAGCATGAAATATCATTTTGTCAGAAAAAACCACAATGTACACACCTTAACTTTAAAATACTTTAATGCTAAGTAACCCTCATCTAAGCTTTCAGCAAGTTGTAATCTTTTTGCTGGTGGAGAGTCTTGCTTTGATGTTGATGGCTTTTGAGGGATCGGGTGGTAGTTGCTGAAGGCAACTCAGGGGTGGCTGAGGCAATCTCTTTAAATCTCTTAAAATAAGGACAATGAAGTTTGCTGCATCAATCAACTCTTTTTTTAATGAATGACTTCTCTGTGGCATGTGATGCTATTTGATAGTATTTTGCCCACATTCGATCTTCTTTAAAAAATTGGAGTCCATCCTGTCAAATCCTGCTGTTGCTCTATCAACTAAGTTTTTGGAAAATTCTAAATTCTCTGATGCCACTTTGACACTCTTCACAGCATCTTCACCAGCAGTAGAATTCTTCAAGAAACCACTTTCTTTGCTCCTCATCCATTCAGATTTTATCCTGAAATTGCAGCAATTCAGTCCCATCTTCAGGCTCCACTTCTAATTCTAGTTCTCTTGCTGTTTCCACCACCACATCTGCAGTCGCTTCCTCCACTGAGGTCCTGAACCCCTCAAAGTCATCCATGAGGGTTGGAATCAACTTCTTCCAAATGCCTGTGAATGTTGGTATTTTTATCTCTTCCCATGAATCAGAAATGTCTTTAATGGCATCTAGACTGCTGATTCCTTCTCAGAAGGTTCTCCATTTACTTTCTCCAGACCCATCAGAGGAGCCACTATCTGTGGCAGATAGGGCCTTACAAAATGTATTTTTTAAATAATAAGACCTGAAAGTTGACATTACTACTCGATCTGTTGCAGAATGGGTATTGTGTTAGCAGGCCCGAAAACAACATGACTGTTGTCCATCCCCAGCAGAGCCCTTGGGTGATGAGGTGCTTTGCCAATGAGCAGTACAATTTTGAAAGGCCTCTTTTTTTCTGAGAAGTACGTCTCAACAGCAGGCTTAAAATACTCAGTAAACCATGTTGTAAACAGACGTTCTTTCATCCAGGTTTTGTTTTTCCTTTTATAGAGTTCAGGCAGAGATGGTTTGGCCTAATTCTTAAAAGCCCTGGGGTTTTTTCCAATGGTAAATAAGCACTGGCTTCCCTTTAAAGTCACCACCTACATTAGCTCTTAAAAAAAAAAAATCTTAAAAAAGCTCTTAAAGCTTTGAAGCTAGGCATATCCTCTCTGGCTAGGAAAGTCCGACATGGTATCTTCTTCCAGTGGAAAGCTATTTCTTGGACATTGAAAATCAATTGTTAAAGTGCACCCATCTTCATTAATTACCTGAACCAGAACTTCTGGATGGCTTGCTGCTTCACCTTGGACTTTCAGGTCATGGAGATGCCTTCTTTCTTTAAACCTCATGAACCAACATCTGCTTGCTTCAAACTCTTCTGCAGCTTCCTCACCTCTCTCAGCCTTCACAGAACTGAAGAGAGTGAGGGCCTTGCTCTGGATTAGGCTTTGTCTTAAGGGAATGTTATAGCTGATTTGATCTTCTATCCAGACCACTAAAGCTTTCTCTGTATCAGAAATAAGGTTGTTTTACTTTCTTATCACTCAAGTGTCATATATTCACTGGCACAGTACTTTTAATTTCTTTCAAGAACTTTTCCTTTGCATTCACAACTCAGCTAACTGGTGTAAGAAACCTAGTTTTCAGCCTCTCTTGGCTTTCAACATGCCTTCTTATGATTTCTAGCTTTCATTTTTTATGCTTAATGATTTCTATCTTTCAATTTAAACTGAGAGACATGTGACTCTAAGTGTTCATTTTATTTGAACACTTACAGATCACTGTAGGATTATTAACTGGTCTAATTTTATTACAGCAGTAACATCAAGATCACTAATCACAGATTGCCATAACAAATACAATAATTTAAAAGTCTGAAATATTGTGAGAATTAAAAAAATGTGATACGAAGTGGAACAAATACTGTTAGAAAATGGTACTGATGGGGTACCTCAGTCAATTTTGGCTCGGGTTATGATTTCATAGGTCCTGAGACTGAGCCCCAAATGGGGCTCCATGCTCAGTCTGCTTGAAGATTCTCTCCCCGTACTTCTCCCCACACTCTCTCCCACACTCACTCGCTCTTTTTCTCAAATAAGTAAATCTTTTTTTAACACTGGCACTGATAAACTTGCTCAATGTAAGATTGCTACAGACCTTCAATCTGTATTTAAAAGAAAAACAATGTCTGCAAAGCATAATAAAGCAAAGTACAATAAAGCAAGTATGCCTCTATTGTTTTTATATACTGATCTTTGTTAGAAGACAAAATATATTACATGGTATTTTAACAGAAAGGGTTTAATATAAAGAATTAAACTGGGTAATAGATTCTTTATAATTGAAGAACTGAAAACAGAAAAATTAAAGAAGAATAAGGTGTCATGAAACTTGGAACTACAGAAAGTTAGGTAAATGAAGATGTTGGAACTATTAAAATTAGAACTTTGGACAAGAAGTCTCATACAGTAAATACTTAGAAAAGGGTATATTCCTTAACAGGAGCAGTTGTCTTTGAATTTAGAGGAGGAACCCAGGGGTCATTGAGTCAGACTTCTCAGAAAGGAGGCTTAATGGCAGCTTTAGTGTCCACAATGGGCATGATGAGACCTAGTTCTTCAAAAGTTGGAAAATCTACAAACCAGATTCAATTTATTCTTTCAAAATAAAGTGTCAGTGATAGATGGAGGAAATGAGACTGTTGTGATATTAGCAAGAACCCAATTGACAACAAATAAGAACCTTTTTCTTCTTTTTCCTCCAGCTTTGAAGTTCTCTCTAGTGCCCCTTTTTGTCAGAGTCTGAGAGCCAACTGGCAAAGGAATCCTATTAGAAGAATCCAGCCCTGATACCACAAAGCAGAGATTCAATGTGAGTTTGGACTTGAGACATAATAGCTGAATAACCCATGCAGTCTAGCCCCTTGGCTACTCAGCACTCTTTCAAACTCTACATATATTTGAACTTTCATACAGCAACAGAAAGAACTCCGTATATGCACCTAATGTGATGGAACTATCCCTTAGACAGATGAAGGCATTCTCATCCTCTCCCCAAAATACTGAGATGCAAATTTCCATCAGTCATTGTATTCTTCTCTGAACTATGTTAACTATACTTCAAATTCAGTCAACATTCTAAAGACTTGGTTGTAAAGTTTATTCTAACAAAACCTGCATACAACTGTAAAGAAAAGGAAAAGAAAGGGAGGTGAATACGTACATACACACAAGAAGATACATATAGCCACAGCAGTCTTCATTTCTGTAATGGTCATGCAGCTGTGATTGATATTTATAACCCCTTTCTTCTACATTTCATTCATGTTTCCTTTGTCCCCACCAAGTACTCAGCTAGTCAGGATTCTCTGCTTTACATAGTGAACCAAACCTTCCTTTCTGAAGATACTAAATCTCCAGTTGTCCCATCTTTTTTAATTTCTATGGTTTTCTATTAACATTTTACTCTCAGACAGGATGTACCACAAAAACTCCAAAGATCTACCTTGATTCCATATTCTTCTATCAAAGTCTGAACTTTTGTTTCCCCCTACAAACCTCCCATATTGAAAACCTAACACCCAAGGCAATGGTATTAGGAGGTGGGGCCTTTGGAGTGTGATTAGATCACAAGGGCAGAACCCTCACAATGGGATTAGTGCCTTTAAAGAGAGAGCTCTTGTTTTTCCACCAGGTGAGAACACAAGGAGAAGTCTACAATGTTAAAGGGAGTTCTCAACTGACCATGTTGACATACTGATCTCAGAATTCCAGCTTCCAGAACTGTAAGAAATAAATTTCTGTTATTTATAAGCACCACAGTATATGGTATTTTGTTACAGTAACGCAAACAGACTAAGACATACTCATTGGCCCTGTTGTGTAGAAGGAACCCAGTTTCCTATTGGAAATCAGGATCCATGTCCCCAAACAGAGTAACCTCCTTCTTGACCTGTTAATTCAATGACATGAAGACCCAAGCAGCCAAGTGGCAGTCTCAACTTTTAGTTCAACAGAACTATTGTTGGGTCCCCCTGGGAAATCAAAACCACCAAACCATCTGTAAACCAGGCTCAAGGTTTGTTCCTTGAGCCTGAAATTCATAAGAAATTTTCATAAATTCATAAGAATTTATGCCATAAATTCATAAGAAATTTTCCATGAAGCCATAGGTATGGAAGAAAGAAAAGGATAATACATCAGTAGTTAGTGTTGAAGGAGTCCGAGGTACCTCCTCACACAACTTCCTTGTGCCTTTTGGCACAAGCTCAAGCTCAATTTCTTATTTACCACTTATTTCCATGTAATAATTGATTTCTGTTGCTCATGCCTAAGTTTATAGCTTGCTAGCTCAGAGAACATCCAGTTTATTATGGGAATCTTGGGTCACCTAGTCACTTGATGTCCAATGATTAGACATTGAGGCCCGGTAGCAAACCTAGAGATATTCCTCTAAAGAATAGTTATCCATAAAAACAGCATGGAGGGGAACCTGGTGGCTCAGTCCATTAAACATTAAACATCCAACTCTGGGTTTCAGCTCAGGTCATGATCTCAGGAGCCCCTGATGATCCTGTGATGGATCCATCCTGTGATGGATTTCTGCTTTAAATCCTTTCTCCCACCCTCCCCTCCACTTCTAGCCTCCCCCTGCTCACTCGGGTGCTCTCACAGCTCTCTCTCTCAAATACAAGAAAGAAAGAAACAAAGGGAGGGAGGCTGTGCTTAAAACTCTATTGACTTCTGTCCTATAATTCTCCTAATATCCTAATAGTATTTGCCAAAGACTCTGTAATGAATCCCTCTATTCCAAGGGTTTTTCAAGTATCATCACATCTGCTACGTCATAAAGCTTAAGGGGAAAAGAAGTTCCCACTGCTGCTTGAACTTGAAGCAGAGGCTTCTTTTGAAGTCCCCTTCAAAACCAACAACCTCGGTAGGAGGTATCATACTCAAATATATGTTGCCTCCAGAATCCAAAAAAGTCTACCCAGCATTGTGCCTCTTTTTGTTGGTTGGTGGTACAAGATGCAGCAACTTGTCTTTTATCCTTGAGACGGTGTCTCAGAAATTTCACTGAGCTGGTGGTTCTCTGAATTTTCATGGGGTTTAAACTCATTCTTTTTTTCTCAACTCTTACTAAGGCATCTAAAAAACTTGTTATTTCCCGCTCATCAGAGACAATGAACATAAACTTCACCAATGTAGTAGAGAAAAGTGAGGTTATTTGAAATGTCAAGACAATCACTGTGGAAGATACTAGAATAAAAAGCAAGAAAATTAACAGAGCCCTGAGGAAGGAAAGTATATTGTTGGTCCTACCACTCAGAAGCAAACTACTTTTTGTGTGGTTCTTGCAAATTAATATGAAAGGAAAAAGCATTTTTCAGGTCAATAGCTGCATACCAATGTTGATTAGTTTCAGTTAAAGGCACGACACCTGGAGCAACGGCTATAATTGAAGTCAACACCTGATTAAATGCATGATATTCCATGGCCATTCCCCACTTTTACAGAGTCCAAACAAGCAAATTAGAGATCTGATTTGTATCATCAAACATGCATCTTCTGAGTCTTTGATAGTGGCAATAATCCCTGAAATTTCTGCAGAGATATATAGTACTGCTTTTGTTTACCATTCTGGCAGGAAAGGGAAATTCTATGGGCATTCATTTGATTCTTCCTATGTCTTTGCAAGTCAGAAAACCTTTGTATTGATTCTTCCAGTTGACAAATGTGTCCATCCAAATTATATTCAAAATATAGGAAAGAATCATAGGCGAAGACAGTAATTCAAATTTAGGCCAAAATTATAGAGATAGAGGGGTGCCTGAGTGGCTCAGTGGGTTAAAGCCTCTGCCTTCGGCTCAGGTCATAATCCTGGGGTCCTGGGATTGAGCCCCACATCAGGCTCTCTGCTAGGCAGGGAACCTGCTTCCCCCCTTCTCTCTCTACCTGCCTCTCTGCCTGCTTGTGATCTCAATCTCTCTGTCAAATAAATAAATAAATAAATAATCTTTTTAAAAAATTAGAGAGAGAGATATATCACTTGACTACCATGAGCCCTACTTTGATGAGTGGACCATAATGGCATTTCGGTTCTCTTGGATTTAGCATCAATTCAGAGCCAGTATGTAACAATCTCTTCAAAAGTCTGGGTATTTCCTTTTTCCTACTGTTCATTCACTACATGCTACAGTTCCCTTCGGAGAAAGCTTGGAGGAAGATCCGCATTCTGAAAAATTTTCTGACATGGCTTTATAGCTCAAAAATATGTGGGATTTTGGTAAAAGCATTCATGATAGAGCAAAAAGATGACAAAATGTTCATTTTCTTTCATTCAAAAAATATTTGTTGAGTGCCCACTGTGTACCAGGCCTTATTAAAGTTGATGGATATGAAGAAGTGTATTCACTATCTTGCATTTTAGTAAGAAGAAAAATAATAAAATACTTGAGTATTTTTAAATTATGATAGGTTTACCAAAAGGAATGAACAAGATGATTTGTTAGAACTATCAAAAGGAGATCTCGTGGGAGGCACATCAAACAGAGTGGTTGGCAAAGGCCAATCTGAAAATGTAAAATTGAGGTTAAAATGTGAAAGAAGCAATAGAACCAGTTATGACATGAACTGAAAGAACAGGTTCCCAGGCAGAAAGGACAAGTCTCTCAGAGACCCTGAGTTAGGATGTGCCTGAGTGCTTGAAGCACTGTGAGCCAAAGAGGTGGTAGGAGATGAGGTTAGAAAGACAAGCAGACGCCACCATAAGGTTCCTAGAAGCAAGAAATGTGTATAGTTATTTCTGCTATAGCAAGACATATGCATTTTTTAAGATTTATTTTATTTATTTATTTGAGAAACAGAGAGAAAGCATGAGCAGGGGAGGGGCAGAGGGAGAAGCAGGCTCCTCGCTGAGCATGGAACCTGATGCGGGGTTCAATCCTAGGACCCTGAGATCATGACCTGAGCTGAAGGCAGATGTTTAACCAACTGACCCACCCAAGAGCCCCAAAATATATATATTTCTAAAAACCACTCTACTATGCCAAATCACATAATAAAACCACAGGTTTTAAGGGAAAATACATGGCTAAAGGTAAAACACTTAAAAATTTTGTTGTGACACTTTAAAAACTGATCAAAACATAATAAAACAGCACATTTTTGCACACTTTAGTGATTAATGACATAAATACTACAATTACTACATACCTAAAACTTGCTCATAGAAGCAGTCCTCAGAAGGGTTGCAGCTCTGAGTTTTGGGTGGGGGAAGGAGGGTTATCTGAAATCCAGGGAAAGCAGTAACACCTGATGTGGACAGGTGTGGCCCATAACCCACAGTGAACTGAGGTAGCTGGGAGAGCATGGGGTTGAGGTGTGTGCATGTGCGCTTCTTTCACTGGGTGCAATTTCTGCACTCATCTGGTGTTTTTCAAACATTAGCAAATATGAAACTCACTGTGCTCAAATACATCTATCACTTTTTCAAAACAAGCCTTTTGGCAGGACTGTTTTATTCTAATTATAGGAGAAGCCACTGGAAAATTTTAAAATAGCAAAGTAGCATAATGCAATTGTGCTTTAAAAGATCTCTTCAGCTTCTCTGTGGAGAATGATTATAGACCAGGATGAACGGCATTTACTGAGTTGGAAAATACTGAGAAAGGAGCAGATTTCAAGGGAAGTGGTAGTGGGAATGACAAGTGGGCAGGTGGGTCTGCCTCCAACCTCACTGGAAAAGTCAGAATAGAAATATGACCTGCATTTGTGGAGTAGTTACTGCAATAGGGACCACCTGAGATAGTCTAGGGGAGTAGAAGGCCCAGGGCCTTTCTCATCACCATGAGCATGAAGTAGAACCACAGTTCTACTTTTCTTATTCTGTTTGGGTATCAGGTTTCCACATAGAGTCACATCAAAAAACAGAAAAAAAAAAAAACAGAGAAGGAGACAGAGGGGAGAAAAGTAAAGAGAAGGAAGGAAGGAAGAGAGGGAGGGAGGGAGGAAGGAAAGAAAAAGAAGGAAGGAAAGAAAGAAAAAAAAGAGAGAAAGAATACTATAAAATCCAGGTCCCTGATGTATAATACACTTTACAGTATAAAGCTGCAGCAACAGCATAACATTATTTACATTAGCATGACTAATGGCAGGTGCATTGCATTTTCAGACTGGGGTCTCTGCATCTAATCTGCAGGCTTCCTTTCCCCACACCCAGGACCACTTAAGCTACTTGCTAGCTCTCCCCTTTCCATCACTAATTACAGTCCAGACCTTGGCACTCTGGGGCAAGCTGAACTTTGGCATTCAGTATCAAACCAATCTTGCCACCAAGCCCAGTTCCTTTTAACCCCAATTCTAGTCATTGGTCGCTATCCTTATCAGTCCTGTTTTAGAAACCTCCCTAGTGACCTAATCTCTAAGACTGGTGGCCCGCCTTGCCACAACCATTAGATTCTCCTGTTGTTTCTATGTCTGGTGCCCGAGGTTCACAGGGCAGGCAGCTTGGAAGGGAAGATGAACATGAAGTGGAAGGGAGAAAGGACACGCTACGACCTGCTGTCGGAGTCTAAGATTTTAACCTTCTTTCTAGCTAATAAGTTGGCCTATTACTGTTCTGTGGATTCCAGTAGAAACACTATACTCCAGTGTCAGAGAAAAAAAAAAACCTTATTACTCACAGTACAGCAAGCAGCAGAAACATCATGCTTGTCTCAGTTCTTCTCACCCCCAAGTCCTATGGGTGCAACACAGAGGTATCAGATGGGTACAGCACCTACAGGGAATTTGCATCACAGTTGAGAAACCCTGAATTTAGAGATTCATCAAAGTAACCACATACAGTAAGCACTAAGCAAGTCTATTCTTTATCCCAGAGTGAAATATTATCCAAACCTCAGGGTTGCTCACAGTAAGTAAGCACAACTCTGAGAAGTGCCCAGGAAAGAGTCTTGTATTCTCAGCATACCCAGCAAGAACATCAAGGGACACTCATAGACCATGGGGGATTGCCTCTTCCAACATTTTTGAGGCTGAGCTGGAACCCATCTAGATGAACTAGAACCTGCCTTGGTCTTTCACTACCTCCAAGTCTTCAACTTCGATGATGATGAATGTGTCCTGCAGGAGACACTGGTGCCTCTCATCATAAAGCTGGCCATGCATTTGGCCCAGGATTCGGGAAGGCTGGGGCAGGAGCTGCAGCTGATGCCAGCCCAGCTGCTGACCTGTGCGAACCAGCGGACAAGTGACAACACACATGATCTACAACAGCCCGTTACTAAATGTAGAGCATAAAAAGCAAGATACCTGTTGTCCCACTTTTGCCTTCCAAACCTTATACAAAATATCTCTCCTGACTCATGCTAACCCAAAACCATACAGAAAAAAGGAATTCTAGAAAACACAATTTCAGGTTAGCTAAATTAACCTAATAACAATCTACATAGGCCATAGACAAATAGCCTCCATGTTACCTTCCTTCTGAGTCTTTTAAGTCCAATGGTCCATCTTTAAGCAATTCCTATCATTCTTGTTTCATGGAGGAATGGCTGAGGATCAAAAGGACAATTGAAACCACTAGCCATGTTATTTCAGGGATCCCTAGGAGCACCCCCAGTTTCAGTGATTCTCTAGGAGGGCTCACAGGTCTCATCATAGTCATGTTCACAGCTAAGACTGAATACAGTGAAAGGATACAAAGCAAAATCAGCAAAGGAAAAGTATGGGAAGACATGTGGAAAAACAGGCACAAACTTTCAAGAGTCCTCTTCTAGTGAGTTACACAGGATGAACTCAATTATCCCAGCAATAAGTTGTATCAACACATATGAAGGCTTGTGTGCCAGAGAAGCTCATTAGGGGCTCAATGCCGAGTTCTTCTTGGGGACTGGTCATGTAGGCCCTCTCTGCCTAGCATGTACCAAAATTTCAGACTCCCAGAAGGAAGGCAGGTGTTCAAAAACAACCACATTGTACTGTTTAGGCACAGGGAACAACTCTTATGAGTTGTAGGCATGATGGGAACCCTCTCAACACCCAGGTTGCCAGAGGGTAACCAGAGACTAATCTTGCAAGCAGGCCTTTTAAGGAAAGCATAGCACTGCTATATTAACTGCTTTCTGTGCATATTTCTTGACATGGCAATAATCATGGCTCCATTACAACCAACGTGTTGTTCTCTTCGAATTTTGGCATACTACACTCCCCTGGGGTTTTGGGTTTGTTGTTGTTGTTGTTTGGTTATTTGTTTTCTTTTTTTACTTGTAAAAAGAAAACACCCTTTCTATTCACATCTTCCAGAAGTTGGATTTTTTCTCTAAGCTCCCCTGTTCACTTCCTCCCTTTTTCCTGTACTCACACTGGTTGTGGAGAGGTAGAGTGAGTTAACTGATTGCTAAGTTTAGGAAAAATAACTGGGTGTGCTTGACCAGGAACAGTGCAGCTCCTGTGATATATCATAGGATACATGCCCTTCCTGGGAGGCCTCTACCATCTAAGACTGTTGGTTTATCTGCCTAATTCTGGGGTTCAATATTAGCAACCCCAGGTGGCAGACCTAGAGTCCCTATCCCAGCAATACAGGTAATTTTTGGACTTCTTCTGCCTTACTTTTTGTTGTAATTAACTAGCCTGATCAGAACCAAGTAGAGAAGATTTCTATGTGTTGGAATCCCCTGGGAAACCTCAACAAAGAGAAGGAAT
>PISX010028145.1:0-21965 GCA_004024625.1 Mellivora capensis
CCTCCCCAGACTGGTATCTTGGTTTGGGTTCTTCTCATTGACTTTGTATTAGTCTTGGGTTTTCTGTCCCTACCCCCGTGGAAACTACATACTGTGATGTTTCCACAGCCCGTTCTTCCTCTTCTTCTATAATTATATAAGCATTACGAAAACCCATAAATTTATGCTTTATTTACACTTCCTTTATTGCGTTCATCTGCAAAGTTTAAATATTTTTCAATACTACTGATCTTTCAATACTACTGAGGATTTTTTAATGGTATGTTATTTTAATCATTTATGTATTGTCCTTAAGATTCATTGATTCTTTATTTTTTTTTCTTACTATTTCAGTAAAATACCTTTAAAATAAGAAGGGGGGGACGCATGGGTGGCTCGGTTAAGCGGCTGCCTTTGGCTCAGGTCATGATCCCAGCGTCTTGGGATCGAGTCCCACATCGGACTCCTTGCTCGGCGGGGAGCCTGCTTCTCCCTCTGCCTCTGCCTGCCTCTCTGCCTGCCTGTGCTCGCTCGCTCTCCCGCTCTCTCTGACAAATAAATTAATTAAAATAAAATAAAATAAAATAAGAAGGGGTTTCAAAGGTAAACTGTCCTAAAATCTCAATACACGTATTATAAAATTCTTTTTAAGTTTTTTTTTAATTTTGTGTAAAGTTGGGAAAAAGTTTCATAGCTTTTAAAATCTATTGAACCTTGGTTTTCTATGTATTCTGACTTAACTTAACCCATTACCCCAGCTGTCATCTTACAACTGATCATTCAATCCCAAAACTGTAACTGCTACTGCCTCTGGTTCACCTATGCTATCCTTCCACTTCTGACTCACCCTTCTTCCTCCCTCCACCCACCCACCCTTCCTTCCTTCCTTCCTTCCTTCCTTCCTTCCTTCCTTCCTTCTTCGTAGAAAATATTCCCCAAACTCTGTAATACAGGTGGTTTCTGATTTTGCAGCTTAATCATCATCTTGCTCATGGTAAACATCATTGTAGTTTATACAACCCCAAAAGTCGTTTTATTTTTGTTGTAAATTATTTTTATTTTACAGCCATTTTTTCTTTATAATGAAATATTTAAGCAATATTAGAGAAGGTTAAGGGGAAGGGAGGGAATCCTAACATTAAGGCACTATGATCTGCTATAATTTATTAGTTGACTCTATTAATCTATCTATTCTATTAACCTTGTATACTTATTTTGCTATGTTGACTATTCTGTTTTTTTGAAAAGGGAACACATGCCAATTGTAATGCTAAAGAAAAATATTAAATGACCCTTGTTAAAAATGGGAAGTTAGACTTTATTCAGTATCATTGCAATCAGTATAAGGACAACTGTGATTGGATTTTACAATAGAAGAAATAAGTTAGGCTCAACTCTTGGATATAGTATGGGGATTTATAGCCAAAACCTAGGGTGGGGAGTCAATGAAATTTCAGAGTTCTCACTGAATCAACCTAACAGGATTCTTTCTGAAGAAAGGCCAAGCTCAAAAGACACAAGCTTGGGGATGGTAGAAGATAAGGAAGCTAATTAAGAATGTTCAAGGATGTTTAAATATTTATGTTAGGAGTTCCTGGTTAATGTGACCTTGTGGAATTCTTGCTAAAAGTAGATTTTACAAGGAAGTGTACACATGGGACCAGAAGAAAGTTTAGGAGCCTGAGTAAAGTTTGGTCAAGCAAAGAACCCTTGTCATCAGCAACAGAAAAGAAACAAAATAGAAAAATAATTGTAATTTTTTACAGTTAAGGACTTGCCACCTGTACCTCTGATTCCAGAAATTAATCACTGCAGTGCATTACTACCATTAATACCATTAGTACTTTTTCAAACTTTGGTGTCCTTTTTGAAGTTATATTTATAAGATACATAAAATACATTACTGTATCTCACAAAATTTGTTTCATTACATGTGTTTAATATATTGTACACAACATATAAGGATAATATTAATTCAACCACATACTTATTCAAAGGCTGTTTTTTGCCATTTTTTTGAAATTAAAGAAAATGTACATGCAGTTCTATGAATTTAGCCATTATACATATGAGAAAACAAAGGTAAAACACATTCACAATTTTAAAACAGCAATTATTTTTGGAGTGAGAACACAAAGGTATCATTTTGTCTGCTGAGACCATATTATTCACCCTTGTGCTGCAATGAACAGTGTTACATATTTCTGTTGACTTATAGTATAAGATGTAAATTCTACCCCAAACCTGTATTTACAAATAAAATTTTAATGTAATGGGCATGCCCATTTATTTATCTGTAGCTGCTTTCATGCTGCAATCAGAAATTTCAGTAGTTTTGAAAGAAACAATATGGTTCATAAAACCAAAAATGTTTACCCTCTAGTCTTTATACCACCCAGAGTTCAGTTTAGAGCCTGGGCAGTTTCAGTCTTTGGTATGTTAATTGGAATGAAATCAACACTAAGAGAGTTAGAGGGGGCGGTGAGCCTGTGAACTCCTGTACTACTTCAAGGAGTCCCTTTCTCAAGCTCCTCTCTCTCTCTCTCCGGAACCTCCCAGTACTTTCTGTTTCCCCTTTTCAGTCCTTAAGCCGTGATTTAAACCATGTTCTGGGCTGAAATGGTCAGAACACAGAGAAAGAAAACATAAAAATAATATGTGCTGGCCCTACTGTCTCAGACTGCAACTTCTCTAAAGAGAGAGCAAAGTTTCCTTACTCTTACTTTTGTTCTGGTGAGCTCCCTTAGCTGCCACTGTTACCATGACAACAGAGTGGCCCCAGGGCTTGGGAAAGATTGGAGAAAATGAGGGGGAGGGAAGGCAAATTCTGCACTTTCTGAGCCTTAGGAGTTCCCTTTACTTTTCTCAAATTAGTGTTAGATAAGGGCTTCTCCTATATCATTCTATCTGCACTGCACTGTTCACTTTCAGAATTCTAGATGTGTTAGGTACAGGCTAGGAGATACATGCATATCTCAGGCCAGGAGATACTTGATAAGGGAAAAAAGAAAAAAAGAAAGAAAAGAAAAGAAAGAAGGGAGAGGGGAAGGAAGGGAGGGAGGGAGGGAAAGAAAGGGAGAGAAAGAGAGGAAGGGAGAGAGAGAAAGAAAGAAAGAAAGGCAGAAGGGAAGGAAGAAAGAAAGGAAAAGAAAAGAAAGAGGGAGGGAGAGAAAAAAAAAGAGAGAAGAAAGAAAACACACCACCAAATCAATAGTATCTCACAATCCATTGCTCTTCTTTGATTACCCATCACTGTTTATTTTCAGTCTTTAAATAGCTGTTCCATACATTTTATTCAACATTCATAGCTACATTCAGAGGAAAAAACAGGGTGGAGTGTGTTTGCCTCATCTTACCTGGAAAAAGAACCTTGAAAGCAGCATTTTCCACCATTTTAATTTTGGCCAAAAAAATTATTTATGTTCAAAGATTGATATTTATACTCATAAAATATGTGAAACCCAAGATCTTCATTCTAGTTTCTATGTATTTCAATTTTGTTTTAATATATTTGCATTCTTATTAAAATTTCAAATATTTGTCTACTATAATGATATCAAGTACCACTTACTTGTTATAGGAATAAGAATGTCACTTTTATGGCATGCCTGGGTGGCTCAGTGGGTTAAGCCTCTGCCTTCAGCTCAGGTCCTGATCTCAGGGTCCTGGGATGGAGCCCTGCATCAGACTTTCTGCTCAGTGGGGAACCTGCTTCCCCCCACCCCCTCTGCCTGCCTCTCTGCCTACTTGTGATCTCTCTATCAAATAAATAAATAAATTTTTTTAAAAAAAGAATGTGACTTTTATATTTTTATTTTTTAAATATGGAGCTTTCTTTTTTAAGATTTATTTATTTATTTTAGAAAGAGCATATTCAGGAGTTTAGGGGCAGAGGGAGAGGGAGATAGAATCTAAAGCAAACTCTGTGTTCATAGAGCCCAAGGTAGGGTCAGTCTCACAACCCTGAGAACCTGACATGAGCCAAAACCGAGTCTGACACTTGGTCAACTGTGCCTCACAGCTGCACTGAGAATGCCACTTTTAATATGAAATGCAGATTTTTAAAATGTTGTGTATGTTAATATTTCTAAAATTTTCCAAAGTAATACACCTAGTGGGTACCAAAAATGGGCAGGAAACTTTGCTCTGAGTCTCATGTTATTTTAAATTAGATGAATTTTACATGACACAATATTATTTATTCTAATTTTAAAATGTGTTGTTTGATCTACAAAAATTTTGAGATAAATGTAATGAATATATTTTTGTCAGCTAGAAAATGGACAGGGCACTTTTTAAAAAGATTTTATTTATTTGAGAGAGAGAATGAGCAGAGAGAAAGGAGCAGAGTCACTACTGAGCAGGAAGCTTGATGCAGGGCTCGATCCTAGGACCTAAAAATCATGACCTGAACTGAAGGCAGACACTTAAACAACTGAGCCACCAAGGTGCCCCAGAACCTTTGCACCTTAAAGTCAGCTTTCATGGAGCTAAATTTAAAATTCAGAACTTGGGACACCTGGCTGGCTCAGTCATTAGAACATGTGACTCTTGATCTTAGGGTGGTGATTTCAAGCCCCACATTAGGGATAGAGTTTACATAAATGAATGAATGAATGAATGAAATTCTGGACTTCCTGAACATAGATTTGTGCAGAATATGCTATGTCTACACTATTCAGTTAATTGTCAAACATCTTCTCATTGTACCCCTTTATATATACTCCTTGTTCTTTATTCCTCCTCTTTCCTCACAAATTGACAATAACAATTATGTGTTCTAGTCTTCCATGTGCCCTTAGAGTGGTCCCTATTCCAGTCTCTCGACACTTTAACACTAATAGTCTCCTCCCAAAGGTATTCCTAAAGCCTATTCATTGATGCCTTGTAAATTTGGCTATTATTGTGATTATGATTACTAGATTGTCTTCAAAAACTTAATTTTTCTTATTTTTAATCAGTTCTCTAAAACTTACAGAATGACATATGCTTTCTTTCATTTTTGAAAATTAGTTGGCATTCCTTGAAGTTCTTCAAAGTTGTAGAAAGTATATAGAAAATAAAAGGATCAAGCAGAATATAATCAGAAAAATATAGAATAACAGTAATCATATTTAGACATCTTTTCTAATTTACTTTTCTAATACTTAAAATTATAAAAACTCATGCATTTTATATATATATCTATATATATCTAGATATATTTTATTATATATATCATTATATCTATATCTATAGATAGCTATATATAGATAGCTATATAGAGACATATATATAGCTATATATCTTTTGCCTCATTTATTTTTATTTCATTTTATAAATGTAGAAGTCTCAGGTGTAGACATTGGAAATCTGCATATATCCTAGATCTTGTCTGATCTCACCTTTCAGTGGTGAATACTATCAAAATCTTGGTGTATTTATTTCCAAAAGATATACTCGACTTATACTCATGTGGATTCTTTGAAGGTGGATTTATGGGTGTGCGTTTACATGTGTGTGTTTGCATTTATGTGAATGCACCTATGATCATAATAATGGTAGGAATAATGATTATAGATAAAACTCTGATGGTATAGTGTGTGTCAGAACGCTACATTTAGGGCTTTTCTTTGTTCACATACACACACAATTTCATAATGGACATTGTTTTAACAATTAAACAGGTAAAGACATTAAGTATACAGGTAAAAACCCATCTTTTTAAATGTAAAGTATACTGAAGGATAAACTTTTCATATTTTTTCAGTTTTTTCAGACTCATTAGTATGATGAGTTTATTGTGAGCATTTGTTAGAGTTCACAAAGCTGTCTTTCTTTCTCACTCTTTCTTCCTCATGGAATGGTCCAGAAGTAGATTATGTAGATCTGATCAAATTATATATAATCAGATTATATATATGCATATATATCAGTAGATAAATATGTAAATATATATAAACACCTGTGTAGCAATATATGGTTTATAACAATATATATACATGTTTGTTACTAAGTTACTTAGTATATATAATTACTAAGTGTGATATAGATATCAGGGCTTAGATATGGGGTATATATATGTATATATATATATATATGAATTAATATTCTAGCTGCCTCGCCATATTTTTCATATATTTTCTCTCCAGTTGTTGGAGTCCTGGTAATTGAATTTGAATTTTTGTGTAATGAATGATAAAATGCTAAATACAGAAGTTTGCTTTTTTCCAGAACACCTTTCCTACTTTTGCTTTTGCCACCAAAGAATTTTTCAGCCACACTAAATTAAGATTTTAGCTAAATATTACTTTTTTAAGTAAGCTCTATACCCAGCGTGGTGCTTGAACTCAAGTTCCCAAGACCAAGTGTTGCATGTTCTACAGACTGAGCCAGCCAAGCACACTAACTAAGTATTATTTGGAAGGTAAAAGTATTACATTGAATTTGAGTAAAAGGGAAATTATCACCTAATGTTTGTATGTTTATCTACTTGTAATATTTTAGCAAACATGTATTTTTAATAATTTAAATTTTTCCAGTTTTATTGATAAATAATTGGCATATAACATTATGTAAGTTTAAGGGATACAACGTGCTGATTTGATACACTTACATATTTCAAAATGATTATTATCAAAACATTAGCTATACCTCAGTAATATCATTTTTTGTGGTGAGAACAAAAGATTTACTCACTTAGCAACTTACAACTATATAATACAGCTTATTAGCTTTATTTCAATGTTGTACATTAGTTTCCCAGAACATATTCATTGTATAACTAGATGTTTTATATTTTGACCAACAGCACCCAATTTTCCCAAGCTGTAACCCCTATTAAGAGTGACTCTCCTCTCTGTTTCTATGAATTCAGCTTTTTAGAATACATATAAAGGGATATCCTACAGTATTTATCTTTGTCTGACTGATTTAACTGAGCATAATGCCCTCAAGTTTTATCAAAGTTGTTGCAAATGGCAGAATTTCCTTCTTCTTGTGGCTGAATGATATTCTATTGTACAGGTGTGTGCCATGTCTTCTTTACCCGTTCATACATTGACATATACACACTATAAAATTGTAATAAAATAAATATCATATAAATAAAAATTAAAAATTAAATAAAATTTTAATAAAAGTTTTCATAGTATTTCATTGTATTGATGGACCACAATGATTTTCCAGTTTACCAATTTTCCTTGATATTTCAATATTTGGCAGAGTTTTATGTTGTTATTTTTGTTTGATACAAGAAACAATGTTGAAACAAACATCCTTAACATAAAACTTAACATGTATACTAAAATGTATATTTTTGTAGCAGAGTTTCTTAGAGCCAGAAAGTAGTCCTTTAAAATATTGCTATATGTTGCCAAATTGCTTTTAAAATCTTCTTATGTCAGGGCACCTGGGTGGTACAGTCAGTTGAGCATACAGCGGTTGTGATCTCAGGGTTGTGAGACTGAGATCCATGTGGGGTCCCACACTCAGCATGGAGTCTTCTTCAGACTCTCTCTCTTTCTCCCTTAGCCTTCTGCACTGTGCTCTCTCTCAATCTAAAATAAATAAATCTTTCAAAAAATAAAATAAAGCGTGTCTGGGTGGCTCAGTTGGTTAAGCATCTGCCTTTGGCTCAGGTCATGATCCCAGAGTCCTGGGATTTAGTCCCATGTCGGGCTCCCTGTTCTGTAGGGAGTCTGCTTCTCCCTCTGCCTCTGCCTTTCTCCATGTGTCTCTCATGAATAAGCAGATGAAATCCTTTAAAAAATAAAGTAAATTTTTTCATGGCATGATTTTTACTCATTTTCCTATATGGACTCAGAAACATTTTGATATTTATAAAATAACACCCCTTATGTAACTTTTTAATAACTTAATCATTTGAAATAAATTAACCCATTTTGACCATTTCATTACTCTCTGTTTTTCTTACCTAACTAAACCTATCCTACCTGCAAATTTATCTCCCACCTAACCCACAAGAGGTCAAGTAACCAGAGGACAGAACAAAGGTACAGAGGCTGGGGAGAGAAGACAATTTTGGGAAAGGACTCATATTGGGCACCTGGGTGGCTCATTTGGTTAAGTGACTGCCTTTGGCAAAGGTCCTGATCCTGGAGTCCCAGTATTGAGTCCTGCATTGGGCTCCCTGCTCAGCAGGGAATCTGCTTCTCTCTCTCACCTCTCCCTCTTCTCATGCTCTCCCTCTCTCTCTCTCAAATAAATAAATAAAATATTTAAAAAAGGGGGGGGGGGCTCTGATATTGCTTCTCATGAATAGTCATTTTTAGAATATCGCCCAGTTGTTACAAAGCCATGTTTTAAGTATCAAGGTATAAAACACTACATTGCAACAGTTACATACAGAAGTAATGATTTTATTTTTTATGTGCATGGCAAAATCCTAGGGCAAGCAAAGCCAGCCTCTTTCTCCAGTCCTCCAGTATGCTTCCAGGAAGGACATAAGGATTCTGCTCAAATGTTCAAACAGATGGCAGTCATAGGGGACACTTATCCAGGTAAGAATTATCCCTGCACTACTTTCATTGTGGCTTCTGTTGAGGATTTCTTCAGGAGAGACATGGCTGATGTTTAGTCAAAAACAATGAACACTACTTGTGCTGTGACACAGTTTATGAGAACAGCTTTGAACAGGGCTTACTGCCTGTAATGAATTCATAAATATGAATGATTTTAGTTATTTCTCACATGCATTGATTGTTTGCATCCTCAAACAGTCTCAATAATATGTTTATTTTCCATATGTTAGAGAAGAACAAACTGAGACTAAATAGAGCCACATCTTGTGGAACCTGGGTGGCTTAAATGGGTAAGCATCTACCTTCAGCTCAAGTCATGATCTCCAAGTCCTGGGATGGAGCCCATGTCAGGCTCCCAGCTTGACAGGGAGTCTGCTTCTCCTTCTCCCTCTGCCTCTCCTCCTGCTTTGCTTTTGCTCTCTCTGTCTGTCTCTTTCAAATAAATAAATAAAATATAAGTCAATCAATCAATCCACATCTCTTACTTGGAATCTTGCCCTAAATAGCTGGAATGGCATATAAATTACACAATAAAAATATTAAATTTATTTTTAAAGATTTTATTTATTTGAGAGCAAGAGAAAGTGAGAGAGATAACAAGCCAGGGGAAGAGCAGAGAAGCAGGCTTCCCACTGAGCGGGGAGCCTGATGTGTAACTAGATCCCAGGACTCTGGGATCACAACCTGTCCTGAAGGCAGGTGCTTAACCCACTGAGCCACCCAGGTGCACTTAAATTAATTTTTAAACATTAAGTATCATTGTCATCACAAACAACTTGTCATGGTTACTGGCTCTTTAAAAGTTCCTTCTCTTTCTTGTCTTCTCCTTTATTCCTTGTATGTTCTTCCCATCCTACAGCAATGCATTACATGGGCACAACTGAGGTCTTATGTTGACTCTAACTTTGGCTCTGGCCCTGAGTGTCAGTTCCCATATTATAACAGATCATGTCTGGGCTAGCATTAAACCATAGGCAAAAATGTCCTTTGGTAGACTCTAAAATTAGAGGAGAAAGTCCCATACGGTAATGACTGGGAGGCCAGATTCTTCTAAAAAATATGATATCTGGGCTTTTCAAGGATGAAGATTCAACATATTGGTATCTGAAACAGTGTTGCCACCCATGACCTTGAATTGAAAATATCTATGTCTATTAAACATCCGTGCTCCATTCCAATGGGAGAAGGAATGTGCTAGGTAAATGAAATAGACCACAGAACTCTTAGTTTATCCTTATGTAAACTGAAAGGATTAACACGATGAATTATGAAAATTCCTGTATGTCAGCTTAGCATCCTGTTTGGTGCCGGGAACCACGAAGGATGTGCCTACAGCTTGGTGCCTGATCCCACTGTAGTGCTAAAGAGGAAAAAGGGCACTCTTGCAACCTTACCTCCAAAGAGGCTTTTTAAGGTAGTTCGAAATGGAACTTAATTTTTTGAGATATTACATTGTATATGCTGATTTGATACAATTATTGCAATACTATTATTACCATAAATAACATCATTCAATATTTCTACCACTTCACGTAATTATCACTCATTTTCTGTAAAAGAGAAAATTTAAGATCTGGTTTCTTAGCAACTTCTAAATATATAATACAGTATTGTTAGCAGTAATTACTCTGTTGTATATTGTATCCTCAGAACTTACTCATCTTCTTAAAGCAAGTTTGTACACTTTGACCAGTATCTCTTCCCCTCCCAACCCCTAGCCTCTGCTTATCACCATTCTACTCACTGTTTCTATCCATTTGTTTTGTTTTGTTTTTTAAGTCTCCATATTCAAAAGATATCATGTAGTATTTGCCACTCTCCATCTGACTTACCTCTGAATAAATACTTTCACTGGGGGAACATAAAAACCAAGCAAGGAGGATTTCCACAACTATACACAGGTAACTGGAAAACCAGTAGAAGCTGAACATGTATTAGAATAGAGTGCAGTACTGGTAATTCTTTTTTGATCACCACTTTATCACCACTCCTACAGTGGAGTCTGGAAAACTTATGGGATCAAATATATTATAAAAAAATAAAAACCAATATATATGTGTGTGCATACGTATATATAGATATAAACAGAATGATTAGCTTATGGAACAAAATTTTGTTAAAAATGTGAACAGAATGTGCTTGCTCAAACTCAATAATCTGCTGATTCAAGCTTTATGATCATCTTTATCATCACATTTGCAATGCACAGACTATTGATATTTGAATCATTACTAGAATAATTATCTATTTTTCTTCTTCATAAAAAGCTAAAAGAACAATTACGGATTAGAATCATTTTCCTATATTTACATAATTTATTTATGTAAATTATGGAAAGTAGCATTGTTATCACTAGGAATGATAATGTGCTCCCACTTTACTTGATCTAGTCAAAAGGCCATTTACATGTTAAACAATTTTCCCTGGTAATTCAATTTAATATTTTCAGTACTTAAAATTTTTAGGAACTGTTACCCTTTGCATCTGTTCTTTTACTTCCTAAAGCACTTCAGTGGCCATGTTATATTCTTTTCCATTGGGTTGAGTACTCAGAGGACAGTTGCTCAAACCATGCTAATAGATTCCAAAACTTCAAGTGGAAGCTCCCTTAGAATTTTTTATCTTTTAAAAATTTATTTCCCAACAATTTTCTGGTTCTTTGCTTTGCAAACCTAGATGAAAGATTTCTGTACACCAGGTTTGGGGCTTTTATTAATAATGTTTAGGTGAAGGAATAATTCAAATAAAATCCATAAAAGAAGACAGATGAAAAACCTAGAAGTTGTAATACAAATAGGAATGTGTTAGATATTGCATAGTTTCACTTTGATTGCAAATGGGTGGGACTTAGCATACAACATCAGATCAAAGAATGATCAATTTAAGATGTACCTTAATGAAAGAAAGTTATCATAATGGTCATAATCCTTAGTTTGTACTTATTTCAAAAAGCCCTTCACAAATTTTATGTATGTATATATATCCACATATACATACATACATTATATATATATATATATATATATATATATATATATATATATATATATTGAAACTAATTAACTAGGTTCTCAAAAGTATCTGCACAGTCGGCATCCAATTCTTCAGGCTCAAGTTTAGACTCAGAGTCACTGATGCTCTTAATGTTTAATGTAATGTCTCCTGATGTTGTTAATAGAGATTGTGATGCAGCATTTCTTAATAGAAAACACTCCTTCTTTGTCCCTGAGACTTTCCTCCAAGACATTGGCTTCCATTCTACAGAATTTTATGTTAGTGATCTAACTAGAAAATACCAACATAAGGATTTTCAGACCAAATTTATGTGTGTACATGCAATGACATTGTGCTTTCTCAAATACCGTTAACTATAAGAAATTTTCTCTCCCCCTTATCTCTCTCTCTCTCTAGGATGGAAAATGTGAGAATATATGTGTGTTAAAATTGATGAAACAGAAAATTGATGTTTGAAGTGATTTATAAAAGGAGGTCTAATTGCTGAGCTGATTCTTGGTGAATGAATAGTTAGATTCAGCAAGGTGAGATTCCTTACTCAGAAAGAATGGGTGCTAATGAGGTGAGAAGAAGAATCCATATTGTGGTGATTTATTAATTCAGTGATGGTTGTGAAGAAGCAGTCTCAGCCAAAAGGCAAGATTTTATCGTGTGGTGCTACCTGATGGAGTGTCTGCAGATTCCAATCCTGTTTATAGTTGAAAAACTTCTATAGTCTAGGAACACTAGAGGTGTGTCATATGAGAGACTGAAATAGCCATATTTGATTTTAAACTTCAATAAGGGGAAAATTTTCTTTGTCACTCTGTATACAATCCAATATGTGTCAGGGGTCTTATGGGGGATTAACATAAATGAAGTTTCCATATTTTCAGAGACTGTAGTCCAGGTGGGAATTCCCAAAATTTAACAAGAAACTAAACTGTAGGTGGAGAGCTGTACTTAGAAACTCAGAAGAAGGAATCAGACTTGAAATGGGATGCACAAGGAAGATTTCTTGGAAGAAGTGCCGAAGTATGAGAAATTATAAGGCACAATGAATGATGCAAAATGGGGAGGACAGAGAGAAGAAGTGTATCCTCCCTCACCACAGGCAAGGGCATGTGAAGAAATCAGTGGGTTCAAAGGAGCTGTAGGAACAGTAATTTTTGAGGATATCAGGAGCATGAAGAGCAGAGCATGATGAGATTAGGGAGGTGAGAGAGGAAAATCAGAAGTAATGCAGGGGGCAGCCCACAAAGGAATGCATGTAGTGTTGGAGAATTTCCAACGTCTGTATCTTTTCCTTGAAATGTTATTCCCTGCCCAAGATGTCTGCCTGTCAGGAAGACAATCAAAACAAGTGAGGGTGGTTCCTGTCCACTGGACGGGTGCCTGGACATTACCAGGAGTGCTTTTGAGGAGCCAGGATGGAGGCGGTAGAGAGGGTTTCCAGGCTAGTGGACTGGCAGGGACACTGAATGCTTCTGTGGGCTTCCTTTTCTCCTTGCTTCATAGACCTCCCTCTGAGTGCAGGCTCAGGTCTCCTAGTTGTTATGAGAGTGTGCTTTGGATGGATACGGCTACAGGAACATTCAGAGGAGCTAGCTCACAGCGCCCTCTAACGTCCATAGATGGGAGGCTAAGAGCCGACTTAGGAACAAAGCTGTGTAAAAGACTTAGGGGGTGCGGAGCGAAAGAGACCCCACTGGAGCGCACAGTTGACGCAGGTAGGGGGCGCCTAGGTGAAGCGGTCCACTGTGGACGCTCCTCTTAGAGGGCCTTTCTCCCTGGAGTGTCTGTCCTGCTTTGCCTTTGTCCTCTTAAAGGCTCTTTGATTTCTGGACACAAACCTCCTGATTTCCTCCATTATCTCACAGCAGAGAGCTTTCCTGCTGTATTGTCTTCATCAGCTGCTTGTGGGGATGAAGTAGCAGTAGTTAGCCAAACCTAATATAGGTATTTTAGCAATACTCTATATATCAAGGATAATTAGTACCTACCTGAACATAACAAACTGGGCCTAGAGACTTGAACAAAAGCTGCCCTAGGTTCTAAAAGCTCAAGCTGCATCCTTAGGATGAACCTAGAAACCTCACTCCTTCCCCACCCCGGGATTAAAGTGCATAACTGAGAATATTCAAGCAAAAGAATTTGCTGTTTGTGGCAGCCAACTCCTGATAAGTGTCCCAGTTCCCCAGCCTCTGTCGGAAGGTAGGAGCCTAACTTTGGTAAGTGTAGATAACAGACCTAGATGGATTCTACTTCTTGTAATTTTTCACTTCCCTGACTCTGCTGAGGTCCCCATCACCCCCTTCATACTCCTTCATTCTCCTTTAAAAAATACCAATCACCTCTGAGCAAATAGAATTTGAGTTCAAATCATATATTTGTGATTAAATTATGACCTTATACTTTAACTAGTGTGTGGCTTTGTTATCTTTGATAGTTATGTGCTTCACAGGTTGGATCTGTATTGGAAGCACCATTGGACTCTCCTCAGACATCACAACCGGACTTCTTAGCTGCATAGACACCTCTGTATCATTTTCAAACTTCTTGCTGTTATGGTGGTGAGTCCAAGTCCTGATCTAATGCTCTAGACAAATGTCTGTTGAAGCATGATGAGCACACATTTTGTTTCTTGCAATTTTGAGTACACACTGAAACCAAGTGACTCCCAGATTTCTTTTTTTATTATTAACATATAATGGATTATTTGTTTCAGAGATACAGGTTTGTGATTCATCAGTCTTACTCAATACATAGTGCTCACAGTAACACTTACCCACCACAGTGTCCATCATCTAGTTACCCCATCCCTCCCACCCCCTTTCCTCCAGCAAGCTTCAGTTTGTTTCCTGGGATTGAGAGTCTCTTATGGTTCGACTCCCTCTCTGGTTTCATCTTGTTTCCTTTTTTCCCTCTTCCCCTATGAGCCTCTGCCTTGTTTCTCAAATTCCACATGTCAGTGAGATCATATGATAATTGTCTTTCTCTAATTGACTTATTTCACTTAGCATAATACCCTCTAGTTCCATCCACATCATGCAAATAGCAAGATTTCATTTTTTGTTGGCTACATAACATTCCATTGTGTGTGTGTGTGTGTGTGTGTGTGTGTGTGTGTGTGTGTTTATTACATCTTCTTTATCCATTTATCTTTCAATGGACATCTGGGCTCTTTCCATAGTTTGGCTATTGTGGATGTTGTTGTTCTAACACTGGGGTGCAGGTGCCCCTTCAGATCACTACATTTGTATCCTTGGGGTAAACACCAAGAAGTGCAATTGCTGGGTCGTAGGGTACTTTTATTTTCAACTTTTTGTGGAACCTCCATACTGTTTTCCAGAGTGGCTGCGCCAGCTTGCATTCCCACCAACAGTGTAGGAGGGTTCCCCTCTTTCTGCATCCTCACCAACATCTGTCATTTCCTGGCTTGTTAATTTTAACCATTCTGACTGGTGTGAGGTGGTATCTCATTGTGTTTTGTTTTGTTTTTTAAAGTTTGGGGAAGTGTTGAATTTTATTTTATTTATTTATTTTTATTTTTTTTCAGTGTTCCAAGATTCATTGTTTAATGCACCACACCCAGTGCTCCATGCAATACATGCCCTCCTTAATACCCACCACCAGGATCACCTAATCCCCCCACCTGTCTTCCCTCCAAAACCCTCAGTTTGTTTCTCAGAGTCCATAGTCTCTCATGCTTCATCTCCCCCTCTGACTTCTCCCAATTCATTTTTTCTTTCCTTCTCCTAAATGTCCTCCATGTTATTCCTTATGCTCCACAAGTAAGTGAAACCATATGATAATTGAGTCTCTCTGCTTGACTTATTTCACTCAGCATAATTTCCTCCAATCCTGCCCATATTGATACCAAAAAACTTTTGATCTTGATGAAGTCCCAATAGTTCATTTTTGCCCTTGGTTCCCTCCTTTGGCGATGTTCCTAGGAAGAAGTTGCTGTGGCTGAGATCGAAGAGGTTGCTGCCTGTGTTCTCCTCAAGGATTTTAATGGATTCCTTTCTCACATTGAAGTCCTTCATCCATTTTGAGTCTATTTTCATGTGTGGTTTAAGGAAATGGTCCAATTTCATTTTTCTGCATGCGGCTGTCCAATTTTCCCAACACCATTTGTTGAAGAGACTATCTTTTTTTCCATTGGACATTCTTTCCTGTTTTGTCAAAGATTAGTTGACCATAGAGTTGAGGGTCTATTTCTGGGCTCTCTATTCTGTTCCATTGATCTATGTGTCTGTTTTTGTGCCAGTACCATACTGTCTTGATAGATGACAGCTTGTAATAGAGCTTGAAGTCCGGAATTGTGATGCCACCAACTTTGGCTTTCTTTTTCAATATTCCTTTGGATATTCAAGGACTTTTCTGGTTCCATATAAATTTTAGGATTATTTGTTCCATTTCTTTGGGGAAAAAAAGGATGGGATCTTGATAGGGATTGCATTAAATGTGTAGATTTCTTTAGGTAGCATAGACATTTTCACAATATTTGTTCTTCCAATCCATGAGCATGGAACATTTTTCCATTTCTTTGTGTCTTCCTCAATTTCTTTCATGAGTACTTTATAGTTTTCTAAGTATAGATTCCTTGCCCCTTTGGTTAGGTTTATTCCTAGGTATCTTATGATTTTGGGTGCAATTGTAAATGGGATTGACTCCTTAATTTCTCTGTCTTCTGTCTTGTTGTTGGTGTAAAGAAATGCAACTGATTTCTGTGCATTGGTTTTATATCCTGACACTTTACTGAATTCCTGTACAAGTTCTAGCAGATTTGGAGTGGAGTCTTTTGGGTTTTCCACGGATGGTGTCATATCATCTGCAAAGAGTGATAGTTCGACTTCTTTGCCGATTTGGATGCCTTTAATTTCTTTTTGTTGTCTGACTGATGAGGCTAGGACTTCTAGTACTATGTTGAATAGCAGTGGTGATAATGGACATCCTTGTCGTGTTCCTGACCTTAGCGGAAAAGCTCTCAATTTTTCTCCATTGGGAATGATATTTGCAGTGGGTTCTTCATAGATGGCTTTGATAATATTGAGGTATGTGTGCTCTATCCCTACACTTTGAAGAGTTTTGATCAGGAAGGGATGCTGTTCTTTGTCAAATTCTTTTTAAGCATCTATTGAGAGTATCATATGGTTCTTGTTCTTTCCTTTATTAATGCATTATATGTGATAGGAACTTTTAAGATTAAGCATTTTAGTGACTTTCAGATATACAAGATTGTCAACTATAGTCACCTTGAGGTATATCATACCTTCATGATTTATCTATCTTATAAATGAAAGTTTCTACCTTTTGATTACTTTCAGACATTTCACTTTTCCCAGTGCCCCACTTCTGGCAACCAATTTATTATATCTATGAGTTTATTTGTTTGTTCATTTTAGACTTCACGTGTAAATGAGATCATAAAGTATTTTTCTTTCTCTGTTTGACTTTTTTAACTTAACATACTGCCCTCAATCCCCATCCATGTTAACACAAAGAGCAAGGTCTCATTTTGGTGTAAATACTATTTCATTTTGTGTATGACTGTGTGTGTGTGTGTATGTTTATGTCATTGGACAGATAGATGATCTCCATGTCTTGGCTATTGTGCATAATCCTGCCATAAATATGAGTGTACAAATATATTTTCAAGATAGTAATTGCATTTTCCTCATGTAAATACCCAGTAGAGAAATGCTGGATTCTATGGCAGTTCTATTTTTAATTTTTTGACAGACTTCTATACTGTTTCCCTTAGTGGTTGCACCAAATTACATTTCCACCAATGGGTGCACATGAGTTTCTTCTCTTCCACTTCCATGGCAATACTGGTTAGTTCTTGTTGTTTTGATAATTGTCATTTGCTATTTAATAATGGTTCTCTTTGAGGTCTCTTTGTTCTATAAACTTAATCCTTCTTCTCCAATGGAAACTTCTCAATTGATGGAACACCTTCCCCTCTGTCTTTTTTTTTTTTTTATCTTCAATTAGCCAACATTTAGTACAACATTAGTTTTTAATGTAGTGTTCAACGATTCATTAGTTGTGTAAAATACTCTGTGCCCATCACCTCAGTCACCCTCTTTAAGACCCATTACTATGTTATCCCTCTTACCCACTTTCCTCCCCTCTGAAACCCCCAGATTGTTTCTCAGGGTCCATAGTCTCTCATGGTTCATCTCCCTCTATGAATTCCCTCCTGCCTTTGGATTTCCCTCCCTTCTTCTATGATCCTCTATACTATTTCTTTTATTACACATGTGAGTGAAATCATATGATAATTGTCTTTCTCTGCTTGACTTAGTTCACTTAGAATAATCCCCTCCAGTTCTATCCATGTCAATGCACACTGTGGATATTAATCCTTTTTTTTTTTTTAGTTCTATAATACTTTTTTTTTCTTTCTTTTTTTAAAATTTCATTTCTTTTCAGCGTAACAGAATTCATAGTTTTACACCACACCCAGTGCTCCATGCAATGTGTGCCCTCCATAATACCCACCACCTGGCTCCCCCAACCTCCCACCCCCCGCCCCTTCAAAACCCTCAGGTTGTTTTTCAGAGTCCATAGTCTCTCATGGTTCATCTCCCCCTCAATTTCCCTCAACTCCCTTCTCCTCTCCAAATCCTTTCTGATGGTTGAGCAATAGTCCATTGTATATATATGAACCACGTATTCTTTATCCATTTCTCTCTTGAGGGACATCTTGGCTCCTTCCACAATCTCGCTATTATGGACAATGCTGCTAAGAACATTGCGGTGCATGTGCCCCTTCTTTTCACTACATCTGTATCTTTGGGGTAAATACCCAGTAGTGCTGGGTTGTAGGATAGCTTTATCTTTGTCATCTTGAGGAAACTCCATCCCGTTTTCTTTATTTTCTTTCCTTCTCACAATAAAGACCCTGCTTTATTTTTTTAAGAAACATTTTTATGATTCACTGCAGTAGCTTACTTTTTGGGATACAGGGTTAAAAGTGAAGAGTAAACCTTTTAAGTTTTTTTTTATTTTATTTTTCCAGTGTTCCAAGATTCATTGTTTGTGCACCACACCCAGTGCTCCATGCAATACATGCCCTCCTTAATAACTACTACCAGGCTCACCTATCCCCTCAACCCCCTCCCCTCCAAAACCCTCAGTTTGTTTTTCAGAGTCCACAGTTTCTCATGCTTCCATCCCGTTTTCCAGAAGGGCTGTTCCAGCTTGCATTCCCACCCCTGTCTTACACTCCAAGTGACAATACACTACTACATCACTAACCCTCTCTACCTTTTCTTTTTTATATCATTAACTGACTAAAAATAATTTGGAACTTTGAGGGCTTCTTTGGGAAATTAAAGATCTCCCACACTGGCTCCTCTAAGGACTCTCTCTTTCCAGTACCTCAACTCCTCCTTTTACCACCTTTGCTCATTTTTTTTCAGATTCTTTGCATCCTTTCATATATCTTCCTTCAAGCCTTGCTTTCTCCAACCCTCTATTCATTCTTGCCAGAAATTTTTTCTCTGACTCCAGCTCCTCAAGTCCCTATTGTCACCGAAATTTTAGACCCGTGGGCCTAACAGGGGCTATCAAAAACTCAGACTCCAAAAAGCAACTACCTGAAGCTGAAAATAAAAATAAAAATAAAAACTAATTGGAAACAGAATGGATACTTTATCCAGTTAGAGAGGCTTTAGAGATGGCCAGAGAGCTGTTCTGTGTCACCTCAATCTCCCTCCTAAGATGTATTCCACAGCCCTGTAAGATTACCTGTCAGAGCAAGGGAAATCTTTTAAAGGTCTTCTCCATAATTATTGGTAAAAATCTTTAGCCTGGTGGTGGGTATTAAGGAGGGCACATATTGCATGGGGCACTGGGTGTGGTGCATAAACAATGAATCTTGGAGCATTAAAAATATAAAATAAATTTTTTAAAAAAGCTTTAACCTCACATTGAACAGACGACCTTTAACATTCCCCATTTGACATAAACACATTCACAATAAAAATATAAAATGGGACCAAAAAAAGAGAACCAACTCTTATAAAAGCTAGTGAGTTATGAATTATGTTTATACCTGGCTCATGGCTAAGATTTTAAAAATGAAAACCATAAAATCTCTCCTTGCATTTGTGAGTGTGTGTGTGTGTGTGTGTGTGTGTGTAATTTTTGATCTTCTGATGATACTATCTAATTTACATATAACATTCCTTAAGGAAATTCTTTCATAATTGGCTCAGAGAGATAGACACATATATAAACTAAATATTTCTATATCCCAAAATATAGGAACCAACTGAAAATATTTTATTTTTAAAGAATTTATTTATTTATTTATTTATTGAGAGAGAGCATGAGCACAGGGAAGGACAGAGAGAGGGAGAGAATCTTGAGCAGACTCTGTGCTGAGTGTGGAACCCAACACAGGGTTTGATCTCACAATCCTGAGATATGACCTGAGCCAAAATCAAGAGCCAGACACTTAACTGACTGAGCCATGCAGGCATCCTTCAACTCAAATGTTTTAAAATTTACATGATTTATGTAAATATTTGGTAACTAGGACTACTTTTTTAAATTATGTTCAGTTAGCCAGCATTTAATACATCATTAGTTGTTGATATAGTGTTCAACATTTCATTAGTTGCATGTAACACCCAGTGTTCACCACAATACATGCCCTTCTAAATGCCCATCACCCAGTTACCCCATCCTCCCTCCTACGTCCTTTCTATAACTCTCAGTATGTTTCCTGGAGTCCAGAATCTCTCATGCTTTGTCTCCCTCTCTGATTTCTTCCTGGTTGTTTTTCCCTCCCTCCCCCTGTGGTCTGAGCTGAAGACTACTTTTTCTTTCAAGTTTTTATTTTAATTCCAGTTAGTTGACATACAGTGTCATACTAGTTTCAGGTATACAATATAGTGATTCAATAATTCTCTACATAAATAAAACTACTTTGCTATTTTTAATTTAATAATAGAGATATATCCTCAGAGAACATTAAATATAATGCAAGCATACATTTCTATTCTAATTCCATTTACTAACAAATAAAGTAATATTATAAATATTAGATGTTTAATATCATAGAGATGTTAAGATTAATTTTAATAAAATTGAGTCATTCTGACAAACTTCATTTTAACAATAATTGTGTTTTGTAATATGTCTGCTTAAAAATATTTTCCAAAATATTTTGGTAACTTACAACCTTAAGGTTCTGCAAAATAAGTAGTAGGTACCCATTGAATAGCTAAATAATTCCTAGATAAACTAATGTCATGAAACATTTATTATTAAGCATAAGTTTAAGTCTACATACTTTTAGCTTCTTGTTTTTACATGGTACAAAGAGGTTAAATATATTAGTTTTTGTTAATAAACATGGAGAATTTTATGATACCTCTAGAGATTATGAGATGGTACATTCACAAAATTTGGTAAAATACTGCAGATTCTGAATATGACAATTTACATTGATTGCAATATATCAATTTACATTGATTGTAATATGACAGTTTATATTACAATAAACCTAGGTTTACCTCCTAGGTTTCTCTGTACCCCAAAACATTATACTGGTTAACAATTATAATCAATATATTAAAACATAACTATTAGAAGAGGAGTGAAGGAAAAACTCTTATACAGAGTATGAGAAGCAACTTTAATGTGTTTAATATGAAAAGAATCAAAGGAATGTGATTTATCTGGTTTTTGTTTGTTTGTTTTTTAGGAAAAAAAAATAGGAGTAATTTTGTCCTTAAGAAAAATGAGAAAAGAGAGGCGCCTGAGTGGTGCAGTTGGTTAAGCATCTCTCTTTGGCTCAGGCCATAATCCTAGTGTCCTGGGATCGAGCCCCCTGTCGAGGTCCCTGGTCAAAAAGGAGTCTGATTCTTCCTCTGCTCTGTCCCCTGCTTAGTGCTCACCTGCTCTCTCTCTCAAATAAATAAATAAGATTTTTTTAATGAAAAAAGAGAAGCAAAAGAATAGTATAAAATGTGAATGGATATAGAAGGTTGCAGGTTTATGGGAAAATAAGTTTGTTCTGTGAGGTCAAATCTGGCTAACATTAAAGGGATACATTTTTATAAGATTCTTCGTAATTATTTATTTTTTCCAGTTTTTAATTAAATTCCAGGTGCTTAACATACAGTGTAATTATTAGTTTCAGGTGTAGAATATAGTGATTCATTACATACATATAACACACAGTGCTCATAACAAGTGCCCCCCTTAATACCTATCAGCAACCTAACCTATTCCCCACCCCTCCAGTAACTCTGTTCATTCTGTACAGACAAGAGTCTGTTTCCTATTTGCCTCACCTTTTATTTTTCCCTGTGCTCATCTGTTTTTGTTTCTTAAATTCCACAAATGAGTGAAATCATATAGTATTTGACTTTCTTTTTTTTTTTTTAATTTCTTTTCAGCGTAACAGAATTCATAGTTTTACACCACACCCAGTGCTCCATG
>PISX010028146.1:0-21951 GCA_004024625.1 Mellivora capensis
GGTGGTGGGGAGGTGGGGAACGAGGCCAGAGAGGAAACGGGTTCCTGGGGACCCCTGTCAGGCTGAGGGCGCACTGAGCCTTGCCGCTGCTCAGATGGGACGTGTGGCCTCAAAGGGGAGCCGTGGGACAGCTGGAGTGAAGGAGAGCTCACCTCTTCCCATCAGCAGCTCCCCAACTGGAGATCAGGCCTCTGCCCACGGTGCCCTGAACAGAGGAACCAGGTCAGCCAAGCCCACCCAGGCAGAGGAGGGGGTCCATAGTGGGGACTCAGCCAAGCTCTAGCCCTGAAAAGCCAAAAATGAGAAGTCGGGAAGCAGCAGGCTGACAGGAAACCGCAATTTCACCATCTAATAACCCAGCATGTTTGTGATTTTCAGGTTCCAATTTTTGTATCGTCACAGTCAATTACAGGTCACAAATGATTTCCAAAGTGGGCTGCCCAGGAAGACGGTTGCGCAAATCCATTTTCCACGGTCTTCCCGCTCCAAGGCCGCTCAGAGCTCTCGGAGCCAGAGCGAGGGGGAGAAGGGAATGGAACAGGCCCGGGACCCCAGGAGCGCTCCCAGCCCAGGCCTGCTGCCTAGGCACCACGTAATCTTAGCCGGGTCACCTCACCTCCCGGAGCATCTCCTTACAGAGAAGGCCTGACCTGACTCCCCTCTCAGGGATGCTGCGAGTCACCCCACTAACAGGCACAGTGAGAAACACCAAATACCACTCTAACCATGTGTTCTGAGCAAGAAACTTCAGTCCCTTTAACAGCTTTACTGAGACAGAATTTGCATACAAAAAAATCTACACTCTAAATGTAGGATTTAATGATTTTTAGTGAATTTACAGAACTGTGCACCCATCACCACTATCCAATTTTAGAAGATTTCCATCACCCTAAAAAAGACCTCTCCCGTGTAATCCTTTGGGTTAGAGTTCCCTACATAATAACATTAATGCCATATAAAAACAAAAGAGAAAAATCGTGATTAAGTTGAATCACAGGAAACTGCCATTTTTATAGGTTAAGAATGTCCAAATATTGGCAACTTCATGTAGTTTAGCCTTCTCTAAAAAAGAACACTCACAAACACAGTACAGTAAAATTACAGTTGGCATATTAACTCATATAATATGTGATTGCCTGTGAATTAATTGACCATTGGGAATTACACATTCTATTATTGCACAGAAAAACATAGATGTTGGATTCTGTGGGTGATCTAAGAGATCTGGGATTTTTCAAGGGAGGAATTTTGACTGTACCGTTTTCACCTTAGGCATGGTCTTTGGAAACACACCTTCACAGGGACTGCCCACTCTTGAGCCAGCTCAAGCCAGCGTCTTTTTTTTTTTAATTTTTTTTAAATTTCTTTTCAGCGTAACAGAATTCATAGTTTTACACCACACCCAGTGCTCCATGCAATGCGTGCCCTCCATAATACCCACCACCAGGCTCCCCCAACCTCCCACCCCTGACCCCTTCAAAACCCTCAGGTTATTTTTCAGAGTCCATAGTCTCTCATGGTTCATCTCCCCCTCAATGATTTGCCATTGGGAAAAATGAAGCTTGGAAAGCATTTCTGCACTGCCAGCTTCCCCAAGAAATGTAAGTAAAACTTTGCAAATGGAAACACCTTGCATTCATAGTGTAAGGGAATTATGGTTTGGACTTTGTCATCATTTTGCATGCTTACTTTTTTTGGTGGGGGAGGGCTCTCCATCCCCTACAAGAGCCTAAGGTCCATGAAGAGAGATGTCAAGCTTTCTTTAATCTCTATCCCCCCGTGCTTAGTTGTACCATTCTTGGCCTATAGTAGTTGCTCAATAAATATTAAATAAATGAAATCAATATGATAGGGAGAAAAGACTCTGATTCATAATCCCCTCCCTACCTCCTCCCAGTGGCATCATAGTAGACACTAAAAAAGAGAGTTTGTGAGAAAATGATTGCATCCACAGGTCCAGAAGTCTTTTAGGTCAACATCTAGCAGATCCATTTTGAGCCAGTTCTGTATCACCTTCTGCAAGGGTCAGATACCTTCATTGCAGAGAACCCATGACAGGCTGCCCTCCAGCACCCAAGTTGGGAGTTTCCCTTCCCAAACGTGGGGAAGAAAAGGAGAAGCAGCAGTTCAAAGAGCACTACACTTCTCCAGGCACCTGCTATCCTTACCGAGTTGGAGGCCAGACCCCCAGCCAGGGAAGGGATGGGAGAGAAACTGCCCAGAGAACTAGGGACACTAGATGCTGAAGCCGGGGAAGACACCCCCAGCTGGGCTTTCCAGGGCTTGCCAACAACAGCTATACAGAGGAGAGAGGGGGCTTGGAGGCAGAGTGGGGGCAGGATTACTACTGGAAGCCCAGGTAGGTTCTAAAATCCCACGGGAGAAGACACTACAAGCTCTCCTCCCACTAACCTCTTCCCTAGCTCCACCAAACTAAATGATCAAAACCTAAGACACTGATTGAATGTGGGTCCTGGTGGGCAGGGTCAGAGTGTGAAAATGTGCATGTGGTTTTAGGGACAGACCCAGCTTCAACTAGATCTTGCATCAGTTCTGTCACCGTCCCCACTCCTAACAAAGCCGTTGTGCCCCTCCCGCCGGGTGCCTGCTTCTAGCATGTGACCCACGCCCCACCCCCCGGAAGCCCACGTGGCAAGGGGAGGGGCTGGCATTTCTAGGTTCATCACCCTATGCTCAGTGTCCAGTACATGGAGCAGCTCTGCACGCAGAAGCATTCCATACACATTCGTGGAATGAGCATTTACCATATAAACAGTCCTACTCAAGGGGGGGGGTCATCCCCATTTTCACAGATTGGGAAACTGAGGCTCAAGGTGTAAGAGCAGCTCCGCTGATACCAAAGCCATTTTCAATAACCTGCCCTGGTCCTATGGATTAAAGAAGAGAAGGAGGAAGGAGAGAAGGAGGATGGGGACAAGAGAAGATAAAGGAAAGATGGAAGAAGCTACCAGAACCCAAGGAATTAAATTCCTATTTGAATTAAGTTGCAGGGGTGGAAGTGGGGGGGGTGGGAATGCCATTCTGGTGGGTAGAGGTATGCGCTGCCTATTGTCAAGAAACGAGCATGATATGCTTTTTGCTTCTTCATCTGCCATGGCAACTGCAAGGCTTAGAATCAGATTTATTTGCTTGAGTAAGAACCAGCTCCGGAGTCCAGGAGCACCTAGTCCTGCTTCCCTCCCTCCCAGAGAAGCGGTTTTCTGATTTACTTTTCTTTTCTTCCCTGTGGAAACACCCAGTCCCTGCCCTAACCCTGAAACAGCCTGGAGGAATGTCCATGTATTGTATTAATTGGTCTGTTCTTGGATTTCTTATTTTTCACTAGCTCCACACTGATCATGGGAGTAATACCCACCATAATTAGGCATCATAAGGATAATGATTTCATTAAAGCTCCTTTAATAGGTTCGGACATGTGCAAGGAAAGGTGTTATACAACACAGTCAAATGCTTTATCACCTTGTGATAATTGGAATCGCTGAATTACAGTAACAGAGCAACCAAAGGTAATTTCCTATTTGGCCAAAGCTGTCTGGCCTCCCCCAGGCCTCCAATTATCATATTTCTTCTTGGAATCATGTCTCCCATCCACCCAGAAGCTGATGCAAGCTCCAAGTTATTACGGTGGACCCTGAGCTTGCACGGGAGCTGTGAAGTTCTAATTTTCTCATTACACAACCTCATCTGTCAGCGATTTACTGGCGAGCCAGCTCTGTTCTTTAGTTCAGGAGATAAATAGGCATAAACAGCTTTGCGAGCAGAGAGGCAAATAAACATTTGAAAATAATCAGGCCTGGAGAATCTTCTATCTGATAGCATTGTGGGTCAGAGATAACCAGAGCAAGGCTCGGAATGAAACATGGAGAAGAGGCTAAACCAAATTTGCCCTCTTTCACTCCAAACCCCAATGATGGCAAGAGGCTATTTCTTGTGCTACATGGAGAGTCTCGGATGGTTCTTTAGACAGTGCTCTCAAACGCCAGTGAGTAGATTGTGTCAGGAGACTAGTTTACACTAGGCGCATTCACTCATTCATTCTCATTTAATGAGACCAGAGTGGCATGTTACAAGCCCTTTGTAAGTGTTAGCTATCAGCTTCTGTGCATTCACGTGAATGACTCGGTGCTTACTTTGAGTCCAGGAACACGACAAACATCAAAGGTGCAACTATGAATTCAACAGACATAATCATTGCCTTCAAGTTATTTCCCGGCAGGGACTGATTGATTGTGTTCCCCTCCCCAAATTCCTAGGCTGATGCTTAATCCCCAATGCAAAGGTATTTGGAGGTGGGGCCTTTGGGGTGATTAGGTCACAAAGGTGTAGCCCTCACGCATGAGTTTAGTGCCCTCCCGCCTTCCAGCAGCTGAGGACACAGCAAGAACCCAACCATCTATGAACCAAGAAGTGGACTCTCATCGCATACCGAATCTGCCAGCACCTTGACCTTGGACTTGCCAGCCTCCAGAACTGTGAGAAATAAACATCTATTGTTTAAACCAACTAGTCTATGGTATTTTTGTTATAGCAGCCTAAATGGACAAAGATGCTCACGGTCTGGTAGGGCACAGATACTGTGTAAGTCATCCTACAAATATTGGCATTGTTTCCATTATAATGAATGTAACAAAGAGTAAGAACAGGTAAAATGGGAAGATATAACTAGGAACCTGACCCAGTTTGGTGTAGGAGGAGAGGAGCAAAGGTCTCCATGAGGAGTGATCTTTAGATGAAGACTTAGAAGATAGCTAAGAGGTAAAAGGAAGGGTATTTCAGAAATAGGGACTAGCATGTAGGAAGGTCCTTAGAAGGAAAGAGCTTGGTGTAATAAGGAAAGGGACAGCCTGCCTAGAACTTAGTAAGCTCTGATGGAAGGTGATGGACACAAGATCGTATCATGATAAGAGTGTGAATTTATTCACCAAGCAAATGGGCAGCCACTGAAGGACTTAAAACAAGGACTGGCTGACTGAGCAACCACAATCTGTTGGACATCTAGACATACTGACCAGTAGCCAATCCATCCAGAAATATTTATTTAGAAACTGCTTGTGCAGGGATGGGAAAATGCTAAGAAATCTCTCACTGCTGGCTGAATTATTTAAAAAGAACAGTTTGGCCAAAGCACAAGGCTCACCAGAGAATTGGAGAAAGATAAGGTTGGAAGAATTACGATTTAAAATGCTAAGACAATGAACCTAGATTTTTCTTTTAGAGAGGAGAGAAGAGGGGCAGAGGGCAGGGAGAAACTAATGTTCATTGATTGTCTCTCATCTGCCAGACACTATGCTGGATATTTTATGCATAGATGATATCATCTGATCATCAAAACTCTCAGAAATTAATTCAAGCTGTTCTGTTCAATCACCCTCACATCATCACACTTTTCCTCTTTGAACACTGAGACTGAGACATAGTCAAAAAATTGTCCACGTGGAGCTCAAGGTGCCAAGCATGGTCTTCCCATCCTCACACTCTTCTAAGACATTCTAGACTTGACCTCATCCTTGCTGCCACAGAGATAGCCCCACCCACACACCTCTGCAGATACAATTGCTCACCCCCAGAATCCTGGCCAAGGGGATCTGGTTTCACAGATAGAATAAGGTGATCAGGACCCCAACTGAGAATCTGAACTAAATAAGCCAGAGTATAGGTCAGCTAAGAGAGGAGTCCAAAACCCAAGCCTGAGCCACGCAGGTCAATGCTGAAGTTGTGGGGAGCAGAAGAGCCCCTCCGCAGAGAGAGGCTGGCAGAGCACAGCCACGTGCAGAGAAAAGGCAGTGCAGCCTCACTAGGACAGGAGGGCAAACTTAGGATCTTTTTTAATTGTGAATATGTAAATGTTATGTATATTTTACCGCGATCAAAAGTGATTTTTTGTGTAGTGTAAAACTATGAACTCTGTTACGATGAAAAGAAATAAAAAAAAAAAAAAAAAAAAAAAAAGTGATTTTTTAGGACACCTGGGTGGCTCAGTGGGTTAATAAGCCTCTGCCTTCAGCTCAGGTCATGATCTCAGGGTTCTGAGATTGAGTCCCACATCGGGCTCTCCGCTAAGCAGGGCGCCTGCTTCCCCGACTCCCTCTGCCGCCTGTCTCTCTGCCTACTTGTGATCTCTCTCTCTCTGTCAAATAAATAAATAAAATCTTTTTTATAAGTGATTTTTTTAAAGAGTAAGAGACTGTTCATTCACTCACGGATTCCCAAGTGCCTAAAACAGTGCCTAGAACTTAATAGGCATTCAGTAAATATGTGTTAAATGAATACAAGCCAAAAGCTTCCGCAGAGTTTTTATAAGGTACCCAGCAGATAGAAGCCGATTGAAGGGATAGAGTTTGGAATTCTCTCTCTCCAACCAAAGTGCTCCATCCAGAGAGCATGAGTCTCTGAAAAGACTAGAGGAGACACCCTACTCCTGCCTCATTTTAAACAGTGTAGCTTTTTCCTGGCACAGGCAGGCAAGAAAGTTACAAGACTGAGTAAGAAAAAAGTAAATCTGCAATAAAATTTTTAGTTCATGTGCGAGAAAAGATAAAATTTCTAGTTAAAATTTAAAAAATTCACTGAAGCAGATTTAAAAAAATACCAGGAGCTTTCCTAGGATGAAGAGGAAAAACAATGACAAAAATTACAAAGAAAGGGACACCTGGGTGGTTCAGTTGGTTAGGCAGCTGCCTTCAGCTCAAGTCATGATCCCTGGGATGGAGTTCTGCATTGGGCTCCTTGCTGAGCCAGGAGCCTGCTTCTCTCTCTCCCTCTGCCTGCTCCTCCCCCTGCTTGTGCTCTCTCTCTCTGTGTCAAATAAATAAATAAACAAACTCTTTTTTAAAATTATAAACATAAAGATCATAGATATGGAGGACAGACAATGTCAATACAACACACAGATAACTTATTTCTTCCCAAATCAGTGCAGAACAGAAGTCATAGTAAGAAAAAAGAAAGCAGAATGCTCTCCCAAACTAGAGAAATAGTAATCTGTAAGAAGATTATCTGCATTTCCTAGATCTGATTTCAAAAGTCAGTTGAAAGGCATAGATACCTAGATACAATTTGAAAAATTTTGTGATCCCAGAATTTTAGACCCAGAAAAGCTGCCATTTTTTAGTATAGAGGCAATAGAAAAACATTCTCAACCAAGGACTAAGAAAATGTGTCACCATGCATCCTTCTGGAATTAAACTTGAGATGAACACTAACTACTCAAGACGTGATAAAAACTTAACAACTCAGCTTTGGGGAAGTCAATGTATAAAAGGACAGTGATGAGTTTTGCAACCAGTTAAAAAGGATAAATGTCTAAGTGATACTTGCAAATCTGTTTCTAAAATAATGCAAATGTCAAAAACTATTCCTAAATATGAATAACTTGATGCAAGACACTAGATCATGTTAATAAACCCCCAAAAAATTAAGGGTAAGAGACAACATGCTTACATTGTATATTAAGTAGAAAACATAAACACATTTTCATTCTTGGTTGTAAAATGAGAAAAACATCAGTTAAAGATAGTTTTTGAAAACTTAATTAAAAAAACACACTACTCCAATTAAAATACAACTTCCAAAATAAGGTTATCTTCCAAAATAACATTTTAAAAGCATAGAATTCTACACTAAGAAATAATACAAAGAAAAACAAAAATGGGGCATAAAAATTAAAAGTATAAGACAAAGCTAAAGAAGTAATATGAAATGGTTTGAACAGTAACTGTCAGTGTGTTAAATTCCACTATTAAAAGACAAAAATTCTCAAATTAACTCAGACAAAATCCAATTACAGAGTTTTCAAAAGACACAAATGAAGTGTCTTTTTATATTAAACATAAAAAGGGCAAATGTGTATTAGGCACATGCAAATTTTCAAAGCGTAATTACAACATTCACATCAGATAAAGTAAATTCAAGGCACAAAAATATATTAAACAAGAGAGTCAAGATTGTCAGATATTGATAAGTCTAGGCTCCATAATGAAGATTCAACTGTCATGTCTTAGTCTCTATTTTCCTAGAAGAACAAGAGACAAAGGCTTAAATTCAAGGACACAGAACATTAATTACAAAAATTGACCAGATCCTGGACCAAAGCAATAGGCAACAAATTTCTAAGGATTTAAATCATGCAGAATAAGGTCTGTCAGCAGTAAAATTAAGTTTGAAATCAGGAACAAGTAATAACAAGAAATTCTTGTGTGTTGAAAATAGAAATATGCTTGGGCATCTGGGCAGCTCCATCATTAAGCCTCTGTCTTTGTTTGGCTCAGCTCATGATCCCAGGGTCCTGGGACTGAGTCCCACATTGGGCTCCCTGCCCAGTGGGGAGGCTGTTTATCCCTCTTCCTCTGTCCCTCCTACTATTTGTTCTAATTTTTAAAAAAAAATTTAAATAGAAATATGCTTTTAAACAACATGTGAGTCTTAAGAAAAAAATCATTAAGAAAATGAGAAAATATTTTTATTTGAATCATAATGAAAATATACCAAAATTTGAAGGATGTAACTGAAGCTAGACATTTTTTAGGGGGGGGAAACACTAGCAGAAAATCAATCAGGAAAGGATTCAATCTCAAAAATTTGGGAAAAGAAGAGAAAATTAAACCTGATTTTTTTTTTAAAAAAAAAAGTGCAAGAAAGAAAACAAGAAAGTTAAGAGCAAAAAGTAAAAAAGTAGTAAAACAAAAAAATAGAGTGCCATAGAGCACCTCACAGTAGAGAAAGATTTCTGACACTGTACATGCAAATTTTAACCTGAATAGAAAAAAGGGTGATGAGTTGCCCTTATCAAAACTATCATTAAGATCATGAAAAGAAAGAGGTTACAGCAAAAACACAAAACCAACAAAGAATTCATACCCAGGATATTTAGAGAATTCTTATAAATCATTAAGTCAACCCAAATGAAAAAAGGGCAGAAGACTTAAAAAGGTGCTTTCAAAAAAGAAAATCCAAATGGGTCCCCTTAAAAGGTAAGATACTATCGCTATCTTACTAGTCATCAGATAAATGCAGATTAAAACTAGAACTGGATACCACTACACATTCACCAGAATCAGAATGACTCAAAATCAAATTTCTAGCCATGCCAAGCCAAGATGTTTGCAAGGATGGATACACTGAACACTGCTTAAGATTCTCTCTCTCCCTCCCCCTCGGTCCCTCCCCCTCTGCACACTCGCATGTGTGCATGGAAGGAAGGAAGGAAGGAAGGAAGGAAGGAAGAGGGAGAAAAAGAAAGAAATGGAGGACAAAAATGTTTATAATAGCATTATTCATAAAAGGCAAAAGGCAAACACTGGAAACAAACCATTTAACCCCATTTCACTGTTATCCATCATCAACTTATTAACCCCCAAAGCTGGAGAGACCCATTAACCAAGACAACCCGTTAGTAGTCAGATGAATAAACAGTGGTATGTTCATGTACTAGAATAAAAAACCAAACTTCAGTATATTCATATAATGAAATAAACAGCAATTAAAATGAGTGAACTACAGCTACACATCATAAAATGAATCTCACAAAGATAATGTGGAGCCAAATAAGCCAGAGAGACAAAAATAAACTGCATTATTCCATTCATATAAAGTTCAACCAACAGGAAAAACTGAACTATAGTTCAGTTAGGTTAGGTAGTTAGGTTAGTCATGGGTTAGGTACATGGGTAGGAGGTAATATTAAAAGGAAAGCAAGGAATTAGCATGAAAGTCAAGATAGTGGTTCATAGCAATTGGACTGAGGTACAGAGGCAACTTCTGGAATGCCAACAATGATCTACTTCTTGATCTGGGTGGAAGATACTTAGGTGTTGGCTTTCTGATAAATCATAAAACTAGAAAAATAAAAATTAGAAGTAAAAATAAATCTAAAAAAATTTGTAAGGGATGTGACCAATGTTATACTCAAGGGAAAATTCATATAATTCAATGTTTTACTTTTAAACAATAATGAATATAAAATATTCATTGGGATGCCTGGGTGGCTCATTTCATTGAGTACCTGACTTTGCCTCAGATCATGATCCCAGGGCCCTGGGGTCGAGCCCTGGATCAGACTCTGCACTCATCAGAGTGTCTGCTTGTCCCTCTCCCACTCCCCACCCCCTGCTCATGCATTTTCTCTCTCAAATAAATAAATAACATCTTTATATATATATATATATATATATATATGCATATATATATTCACTAAACCTAAAATTCAAATGTTAACTATAGGATATAGTTAAACTCCAGAAAATCTGAGAAACCACACAGTAATTTGTTCAACATAAATGTCTTGAAGCACATATAAATTAATAAAAATGCAAATGATAAGTAATCATTTAGAAATGAAATTTTATACCCACACACACAGCCTTTAAGGTGGGTTTTGCGTCATAAGGAGGATATAACCAGTTGACTAATGGGGATACAGTTTCTATTCTGAAGTACAAGACCACAATTTGCATTATGTAATAGATTATAAAAATGTCCAGAATTCTCCATCCCTCGCTCTAGCCCTGCCCTTTCCAATATGACTTTTTACCTCCTGCCCTCAAGAAATAGAGTCTACTTTGATCACTAGAAGGTGACCCTGTGCAGTTTCAAGCATAGGCTTCCAGAAGCCTACACACTTCCCCTTACTCTCTCAAAGTCCTGCACATTCATTATGTGGGCAAGCCCAGGCTGGCCTTCTGCAAAATGAGAGAAACTGCGGTAGAGATAAGACATCTGAGCTGAGGTCACCCCTTAATTAGCCAGTCCCAGGTAGTCTGGCAGCTGACCGTTCATTCAACACTAGAAGAACCTCCCAACTGATTCTAGTCCAATTGTCAACCACAACATTGTATTGATTTTTTTAAGGGACTATATTTTGAAGTGGTTGTTTATGCAGAAAAAGCTGACAGATACACATTTGGGAATGATGACTGGCTCAGAATTAGACAAGTTGAAGTCTGAAAATAGGAAAGCCAGCAGTCTTTTGCTGGAGTGGTTGAATATTATCATAGGAAGGTATGTGTTTATTTATCTTCAACTCCTATGGTTCTCTTTTGCCGCTGACTCCTGCAAATTGCACCGCAAACACAAATGTAAGGTCAAGTTCAACAGTGACTCAAGGAGAATGGAAGGCTCCAGCTTGAGGGAACATAAGGACAAATAGGAGATATTTGGAGTTGTTTCTGTCAGTATTGATAAATCAATTTTTCATTTTTAGTTTGTGATAACAAAATATGCCTGCAGAAAGAAAAATAAGTAAACCTTTATTATGACATTTAAGAAGAATTGCTTCTTGTGGGTCTAAAATTCTCTAACTTCTAACCCTCTTTTGTCACACAAATTTTTTCATGATATAATCTTTGAAACACAGTGTTCCAAACATTATGATGGTTTTATACCAGAAAAGCTAGTAAAAAGAAATTAAGAAATGTTTATGGGATTTTTCACCATAATAGGTATATTCCTTTTTACTCATAAGAAAGTGTTATGTATAATCCTATGCTAATACATGTAAAATCCTCCATAAAATAAATCTTGGTAATTTATATTTTCCTAAGAACTATTTGGGAAGTTGGAAAACTCTAGCAAACCATTATTCATGTAAAAATATTTTTGAAAATGAGAGCAAGTCTGTACTCCAATGATCACAAGTATCAGATATCTGATTCAAATTCATCTTGGCACAAAGGAAATTATTGGGAGGATAGAGGAGCATCCCATGTACCTGTAAGAATGAGAGACAGCTCTTAGAGCTGGGTGTCAGGAATGGCTGAAACCAGATACTGGTATCACCAATACACTCTTGATTTTTTTTTCTCAGAGTATTAGATGCATTCCATCCTTCATATGTCAAGGATCTGGCTGAGCTATAATTCTTGATTCCTCCTCTCAAGGCTCTCACAATCAAAAGGGGATTTCCCCTAGTCCCTCTGTTCCAAATCAAAAATCCTAAGACTCAATCGGCTATAGTCAGGAGAGCAAGCTGCCACACAACCACTGCAGTCCCTGGGAGCCCACTGGTATATACTGGAGTCATTTCTGGAAAAGGAAAAGCTTATCATACATCAGAACAAATTACTTCCGTGAAAGGAGCAAAACCCAAGCAATTTTATGGGCAAGTTCTTTTAAATGTTCAAATAGAAGGTAATTACCATAATAAGCTCTCCCAGAGCACAGGGAAAAATAATAATAATAAAAATAAAAGACCATCTCCTCTATTTTTCCAAGTTAGCAAAACCATAACACCAAAAAAATGGAAGGAAAAAAAATGAACACTTTAACTTCACATACGAGTACAGCTGCAAAATAACTAATGAAATATTATCAAGTATAATTTAAATTAAAAGGGTGAAAAATATGAGAGACATCTTTTATTCAGGAACACAATAAGGATGCTTATTATTTTTTAAAATTTTCCTAGAAGTGCTGGTAATGGAAGGAAAAAGAGAAGGGGGGTAGAGAGAGAAAGAAAGAAAAAAGAATATTGAAAAATACCAGGGTTGCCTGGGTGGCTAAGTTGGTTGAGTATCTGCCTTCAGCTCAGGTTGTGATTTCAGGGTCCTGGGATCCAACCCCATATCAGGCTCCCAGCCCAGTGAGGAGTCTGCTTCTCCCTCTCCTTCTGCCCCTTCCCCTTGCTCCTGCTCTCTTGTTCGCACATGCTCTCTCAAATAAATCAACAAAATATTTAAAAAAAAAAGAAGGAAAATACACAAAACAACAGTTATTGCAATAATGCCAGTTTCAACTTGGAAACCCAAAAGAATGGACTTTAAGTTATAAGAATAAAATAGTTCATTAAATTTGGTGGTTACAAAAATAAATACAAAAAATCAAGTAACTTCCCATGTATGTATGAGCCATAACCTGTCAGAAAATAGAAAGGAAGTAATCTCATTCTTAACTGCAATAAAAAAATATGAAATATCTAAAAATAAATTTAATTAGCAACAAGACTTTTATGAAGAAAATAGCAAATCTTTACTGAGGCCATAGACTAAAATCCCTTCCCCTACAGAAGACAGAATGATAGATGTAATCATACAAAATACAACTGATCCCAAATCGACTACAAATTTCAAGCAATTGATAAAATTCTAAGGACTGCTCTGAAGTTTAACTGCTAGAATAAACATCTGTAAGAAGCCAAAAATTTTTTGGAAAACGAGGAAGTGCTGGAAGAATGGGAGACAAGAGATACTGCCAAAAGGTAAAACATTATATAGAATTTCAGTTATCAAACCACTTGGGTGGAGAACAAGATTAAACAGATCAATGAACACAATAAAAAGCTTTAGTATAAATATTTAGTATATGATAATGGAAGCATTTTAAATCAATAGGAAAAAGCTCAGATTTCATGACTGTTTGGAAAGGAAAAAAAATGACTATTACCTGTGCCATGCACATACCAAAACAAATCCCTGATGTAGTGAAGATTTTTAGACACAGGAAATGAAATTACTTAAGTGTTAAATAATATATGTGTAGAGATTTATATAAGCTTGAGTTCTAAGCAAGCAACCAAAGGAAGGAAAGCCATCAGTAATAACTTGATTGATCTAGCTACCAAAAAATGTAATATTTCAGTATGTCAAGGAACACTACAAAGAAAATTAGAAGCCAAATGACAGATGAGAAAAATAATTGCGAGGTCCAGGCTAGACAGAGGGTTGATATCTTTAATATTTAAAGATCTCTTATAAATTAACAAGAAAAAGAGGCGGGGGGGCATGCATACAAAATTGAAGGCAATCGGGGGCTAGGAATTTCATAAAGCAAAACAAAGGACCATTAAATACAGGGGAAAAGTGTCTACCTTCCCTGGCAGTCAAATCAATGAGATGTCAAGCAATAATGGGACACTGTTCTGCCCACTCAGTGAACTGACAAAAAAAAAAAAAAAAAAGAGAGAGAGAAAATGAAGTCCAGTATTATGCAGAATGTCAGGATGCAGGCATTCTGAAACACTGATGGGGCAGAAACTGACACTTGGCAGAAGGCAATTGAGTAACCTACTGTAGAAGCTTCTTAAATCTCTACATCTCCACGCCCTATTCTCTCTGCTTTGATAATATGTTTGAAATTTTTTCACGAAAAAATATTTTTCTAAAGTTGATAGGCTTTTACCTTGTCCTTTTACCTCCAAAAGGTAACCCAAAGAAAATAATAAAAGAGGCGCATAAGGTGTATGAGGTGATTACAGACGATGATGAAGGTCATCGTGATGCTGGTAGAGATAATCAGGACTTGAAACGAGATGCAACTTTTGTTTCAAATGCAAAGAATTTCTTTGACTTCTTATGTCCATATAACCCATGACCCCCAATAACTGGATGGAAAATGGAAGTCCTGCCCCGCTGTCAGAAGCCCCTGAAGTTTCCCAAAACAAACATGACTCCGAGTCACTTGTGCCCAATAAATATCAGTATTTCACATATTCATCCCCCTTTAACATCATGGAAATCTCCCCTAAAATTTAACATCAGAAAGAAATGAGGGGGCGCCTGGGTGGCTCAGTGGGTTAAAGCCTCTGCCTTCGGCTCAGGTCATGATCTCAGGGTCTTGGGATCAAGCCCCACATCGGACTCTCTGCTTGGCGGGGAGTCTGCTTCCTCCTCTCTTTCTGACTGCCTCTCTGCCTGTTTGTGATCTCTGTCTGTCAAATAAATAAACAAGTAAAAATCTTAAAAATATATATATATAAAGAAAGAAAGAAATGAAAATCTGAGTCTGTTTCTTTAAGACAATAGTCATGAAGCTCACCGCAAAGCCCATATGATCTCTGTCCTTCTAGCAAACTCTGTGCCTTGCCCTGTCACAGCACAAGAAAAACAAAGCCCAAAAAACACAAACAAACAAAAACCATCATGTGGGATAGGACCTTCTCCCTTACATGCAGGCTGGAGCCAGGTCCCAGACTCTGTGGTTCTGGTTTGATATTAACCATGGATGGATGAAAAACAGCTTATCTTCCAAGAATCCTTTATGGAAGAAAACCTATCCTGAAAGAACATTCCTTTCTTCTTCTGGGTTGTCTCGGCCTTGGCACACGTCCAGGAGCTTGGATGGATGGTTCTGGGGTAGTCTTTCTGAAACCAAGTCCAGCTGCTGTGCAGTGGTACCCAGAGGGCAAAACTTCTGGGTGTCTATCCATCTGCTGTGTAGCTGCCCTGCATGTTTAAAGCCAGTGACTTGCCTTCAACATGAACAACGTGAACTATGTAAACCTGCTAAAATGAAAACCTCTCTGGCCTTTCACAAAGGCAGGGGGAAAAGAGTAGGCTTTAAGCAGCTCCCAGATGGATGCCATACTTGGGTCCTTTTGGACTTCTCCCAAGAATGCCTGGAGGAAGAAGAGACCCCAACAGAAGGGATGGGATGCCAGATGGCCAGAAGAAAGATTTGATCAAGGAGAACAAGATTCAGCTTTGGACACCTGCCAAGTCAGCCCAACAGGCAGAGACCCCCAGTAGTAACACCAGGTCACCACAGCGCCAGCCAAGCAAGAGACTTCCTGCACCATTTGTCTTGTCTCTCCTCTAATCCCCACCCAAGAGAAGCCAGAGCTGAGGAGTGAGGGGAGGAAGAAGGGAAGAAGCCAACCGCAGACCACCTCCTTGCTGGTTACATGTTTCCAGCCTGAAACAGAAAGAAGCTGGGAGAACAGAGCGGCTTGAACTTCTCTTCCTCCTTCCTGCAACTAGAATGTGGTACGTGACCTAGTATCAGGCAAGCAGATGCTCTCGCCGGGATGCTGAACCCCGAGGGAGTGACACAGAGGTGCAGATACAGTTGAGAATGCGTTCACGGCAGCAGGGGTCTCATCAAGACCCCAGGGCGGCAGGAATCAGCAGCCACAGCCTGACCAGAGCATTACCATGATCCCTGCTGTCCCCCTGCCCGCCTGGCTCTGAGCCTTCCAAATTCTTCCTGTGAGCTACCCACTCTCCCACCAGTAATTTCCATTCTGCTTAAATTAGCCATGATTGTTTCCCATTGCCTCTCTGACACACCCAACTGTACTATTTTTATCTCCTAGTGCCTCCTCCCTCCCAGGTGCCGCCATCTTCCCGCAGAGGCAGAGCAGCTGGAGACCGGAAGTGAGGCGTCCCCCATGAAGCAGCGGACACTCTCACGCTGGGGTCATCTGAGGAGGGCTCAACGGAGGGACCACTTCCCTAGATGTGAGCAGGTTGTTGGGAAACTTCAAAGGTCGGCGCTGGACCCTGGAATTAACAACGGTGTGGTCGCTTCCCTTTCTCAGTTCAGACAAGGAAGCGAGAGCACAGATACCAGAACTTGAAGGAGCGTTACAGAAAAGGGGCCACCTTGGGAGGAATACTGACCTTCAGTGGGGAGGTACAACCAGCCTGTGGCAATTCCTCAGAGGAATTTCCCTGACCACACTCTCTTCCCTCCCTACTTCTGATCTCCTGCCAGAGGTCCCCATGGACAGGACTCACCTGGCAGCCAGAGGGCACAGGACCTTCAAGAAGCATCCTCCTGGGAGAAGAACAAGGGGGAGGAGGAAAGAGAGGAGATCTGAGGGGCGGGGAGGCACTAGGCAGGCATTTGGTAAGAACATCTAAGAAAAGAGCTGCCGGTGATCCCCACATGCCCACGTATTTATCTAACCTGGGTTCCATCACCCCAGTCCTCTTCCAAGCAACCCCAGGTCAGAACTCCCCCAAGACACAAGAACATACTTCCAAGGCACTGGGGTCCACTGCCTCGGCCTCTTTCATCTGTCCCAGGGCTGCTTTGTCACCTCTGTGACTTCCTTCCCTTCCGCACCCATACTTCTACTGTAGCATAAAGACTCCTGCACAGACAGCTGTGACTTTTTCAGATCTGCAGACAAATCTGGAAGTTACTGTTTCTGCCAAAGAGCCAGGGGCTATAAACCCACAGTGGGACGCAGAGACAGCGGGGAGATTTAACAACCTCAGATCACAAGGCACTTAGACCCAAGAAACAAAACAGAGCAGTAAACCATGTGAGCCATTTGCCATTTCTGCAAGCAATTGTACTGAGACTATTAGAGGAACACGAAATCCCTTTAAAACACAGTTCACCAGAACCCTGTACCTGAAAATATGAAGACAGTAAGGAACCACCACTGGAGAGGAAGAATGCTTTGAAACCACAGAGTATGAAGGGCTGTGATACAGGAAAACCAGCGTTACCACAGAGACCATCATGAGAGGCTGAAGCAAAGAAGTGAAAAACACCGACCCAAGAGCCATTTATCCAAATTTTCACAAATATTTACCAAGCATTTACTGCATTCTAGGCACTGAGCTAGGATTATTAAAGGCCAAATGAGCTAGAACAGAATGGTTGCTTCTAGCTGTATCTAATTATGCCTTTCCGCCTTTCCCTGGGGAAGAGGATTTGGGGACCACAGCAACAATAGCTACCATTTATTGAGCATCTAGGAGTGCCAGGTTTGGTATCAAGCATGTCCTGTTCTCCGCAGCCCTAATCCGTAGACAGGGGCTACCCTTACCCCCATCTTACAGATTGGGTGCAGGGGTCCAGGAACTGGCAACAAGTCACACAGGAAGAGGTGAGGCAGGAGAATGCCAGAGCCAGGACCAGTGGGGACAGAACTTTGCTGACGGTGTAACCCTTTACGGCCGAAGAGGTAGGTACGGGCTGCCGTGGGGACATGGCTGCAGCGGGAGGGAGACACGCTACACTTGGACACCTTTCCAAGAGGCTCAACTAACATTTCAGTCTCACTGATTCCCCCTCCCCGCAACCACTGTGTCCGTTCACTAGTCCTCTGCCATGAGACAGTCTGCAGACAATGTTTAGTTGGAAAATATTGACACTTGGACATTTCAGTCAATGAGGGCACACATTTCAGTTGGCCCATCTGTCAGGAACACCAAGGACATACGGAAGTGCGGGGCAGGGGTTGCAAAGGGTATTTGAGAGACGATGATGATATCTAAAGAAATATTTGTAATTTGTTAAGATAAAATGACTGATTATCTACATTTTTTTTTTCACCTAGAAACGATCATGGGCAGGGGGCGGGGAGTGGGAGGGGAGTGCCATAGGGGCTTGGCATTCAGACTGTCTGAGTCTCTGTGGCAGCTCAAGCTACAGGGCTTGGAGAGGAGCCCTTCACTGTCCTAAACCACATGGAGGTAATAACATGCATCTAAGAGCTCCACTGCTGGCCATCGAACAGACAGACACCCTCCATTCTCCGTAAGACATGCTGACAGGGCCAAGGTGCTAGAATGTTCATGGCTACCAGGCTAGCCCACCTCTAGGACACCTGCACCTGGACCTCTAAGAGTTGGCTTGTTTCCTTTTGCCGTGGCTCCGAGAGTGCTGATGTCCACTGTCCCTGATACCGTAATTACAAATTTTCATTAAATATCATCTATAGAAGTCAACATGTCCATTAAAAACTGAGTTTGACTACTTGACACAAGGCAGATCGCTTTTTTAAAAATTCTACGGAATTCGCAGTTTGGGGAAAACATAAGTTCTAGAAGGATTCTGCTCTCAGATCTCTGCACATCGTCACTTCAAAGAAGGCCAAACTAGGTAGCATGAAAGATACAGAAATTTAGAGGAAGGAAGGAAAGGAGGGGGTAGGGAGGGAGGAAAGGGAAGGGAAGAAGGAAAGGAAAAGGAAGGGAAGGGAAGGGAGGGAGGGAGGGAGGGAGGAAGCAAGATAAGGGAAAGGAAGGGAAGGGAAGGGAGAAAGAAAAATGAAAGAAAGAAAAGAAAGATTCGTGTTCAAGGAAAAGACACTGACCCCCACATCAAGAGACTGGTGCATGTACAGACATTTACAGGCTTGGGTTAAAATTAAGTGTTTAAGGTGTGCCCATTTTGTATGATTTCCTGCCTTACTCACTTTTTCAATTATCCTGCCAGAGACTCATTCTAAAGAAGAGGATCTCTCCTGTACCTACCTCAAAGGTGAGGATTAAATGGGAAAATCCAGCAGCCTGTGCCATGCACATGGGAAGCCTTCTGTAGAGCAGAGGAACAGTAAGGCAGGCAACAGCCGCTCCAGAGCAACAAGCTCAGTAAGCACATGGTACATCAGCTATTGAAATGGGTGGGAGTACTAGTGGCCTAGTTGTGTCACCAATTTGTGGGACACCCACCAAGTCATCCTGCCTCCTGTCAACAGTAAATGGGGACATTTGGACTCAGTGAGACTCAAACTTTAGGGTGCAGGCACATCACCTGGGGACCTTTTACAAGGCGGGCTCTGCCCCAGTAGCTGTGGGTGTGGCCTCAGATGTTGCCCTGGCAACAAGCGCCCAGCTCCTGCTTGCAGATCTATGGTCCACGCCTTGAATAACAAGAGCGGAAAACATAATCCTCAAACTATAGCACGCATCAGAGTCACCTGTTTGGGTTTTTCTTCTTTTTTCATTTTTCTTACTTATTCAAATATAAATTGCTGAATTAAAACACAGAAAGCCTTGGGGTACCTGGGTGGCTCAGTCGGTTAAGTGTCTTGACTCTTGGTTTCAGCCCAAGTCATGATCTCAGGGGCCTGGGATCCAGCCCCACATGGAGCTCTGCCCTCAGCAGGGAACCTGCTTGAGGATTCCCTCTCCCTCTTGCTCCTCCCCTCCCTAAAATAAATAACTCTTTAAACACACAGTAGGTCTGGGTGGGGGCCAAGAACGCGCCTTCCTAACAGGTGCTCAGTGATGAGGATGCCGCCCGTCCGGAGGCCACACCCTGAGGGATACTCTCTTAGATGATCTCTAAGTGCTCTGACAACGTGAAGCAAAGACTGGAAATGGTACTTGACCTTTTAAGTCACACAAAACATGGTGGTTGTGTTGCAGGAGGAGACCAGATAGGCTCTTGACATCCCGAATGGCCAGATGCCATGCCTGGAATCAGAAAGAAAAGGAGACAAGTCCTAGCTCCCACCTGCCTATCGGTATCATCTCACCTCTGAACTCTAATACCCCCATCAGTCAATGCGGGGTGGGGTGGTGTCTTCTTTCCTGCTTTCTTTTTACTTTTTCCCCCCTTCCTTTCCTCCTCCTCAAGAAGCCCACCAGAAAATCTTGCGAAGGGGGTGGGAACAGACCTCAGCTCTAATCTGTGTCTTGACAAGTTCAAAGATGCAAACATCACTTAACATGACAAGCAAACGGTAACCGCAGTGCAAAAACACTGTTAGTCAGGTAAGGAGATAATGTGCACAGAACACGCTGGGCAAATAGCAGCCCTTTGTGAATGAGCATTAGCATAATTACTGCACATCAGTAATTGCTGAAATTATGTTCACTAGGATCATTTATAATTCTAAGTGAGAGGCTTCTTCCATGGATACTCCCAGCAGGGAGGGGAAGGTGGCCCACCAACTGGTGTTAGGTGTTCCAGAAAACACTCACCATCTCCCAAAAGGTAACCCCAGCTTAGACTGTGGAAGGACTGGCCTAACTGGGTGGGCCCCCAATTCCACCCAAAGCTTCCCCCCTCCTCACCTTTATTCCGGCTGTGCCTTTCCTCTAGAATGTCATCCCCTATCAATTCAGGGCATCCAGCATGCCAGCAAGATGGGGGCATAGCGTAAAATGTAGAAAATGACCTATGGCATACAGAAAGGGTGGTGGCAGCCCCATCAGCTGTCCAGGCAGGACCTTCTGAAGATCAGATTCAACCAGGAAGCTGCCCCATGCTACTAAAGGCAGGACATGGTGTGAGGCCTCCTGTGGCTAAAGAAAAAACCAAGGAGACCAACTGGTCGCAAGCAACCCCTTGCGGCATGTGACCATGAAAAGGAGGCTCCTTGGCCCCCCACCCCATGTGAGCCTGCAGCATAGATGGGGCCCACCAGCTGAGTGGGGAGATCCTGCGTGTCCAGAGCAACCTTTAAGCACAGACATCAAGAAGTCCCCCTCATTAGGCCCCTGGCCCCTGGCACTAGGACGCGGCTCTCAGAACACAGAATGCACTGGCCCCCTAGAAGAGGCTCCAGAGCCTCTCAGAGGCAATGAGGAACTGAGGGAGTCAAGACAAGCTGAGGCACCACCCTCCCCCTCAACTTGTGACTAAGGGCCTCAAAATCGCTTCACAAAGCAAAGAGCAGCACACTGTCCTCTCCAGCAGGAACCCGAGAATCCTCCTCCTTCCCCTGCATTCTACCTCCCACCAGCACTTAAGCTGTATAAGCACCTCTTTGCTTGTTTGTGTGCTGCTGTATCCCCCCAAGCCTTGAACAACTGAATTAATGAACTGATGCACAAATCAGCAAGTCCTGACGCTCTACCAAAGAGCCCTCACACCTGTCCGCTTGTCTCCACGGCCACTGCTAATGTAGCCTCCGTCTTGATCGGCACTTCTGGCCAATGGCATAAGCCCTACCTTGTGTTCCTGCCCCCTCTGAGCCACAATCCTTGCAGAAGCCAGGTAATTACTAACCCTTAGATAAGCTGACATACCAGACCCTAATCAGATTCTTTCCAAAGTGAAAAAAAAAAAATCATGCCAGATTCCCTCTCCCTACATCAAGGACACTACTAAGCTTAAAGCTGAGTGTACAATGGAGTTGGGCCCAGGGTGTGTCAGACAGTCTTCTTTAGACTTTCCAAAGCCCACTGCCTTGTAAAGCTTTGTAGGGACAATCCCTGCCCAAAGTGTTTCTCTTGACACTGAACCTTTCTCTGTCCCACACATTTGGCATTTAACATTTACCATTCGCTATCTGGAAATGACCTTTGCTTAGCTATCAAAAAAATTACCATCAGAATCCTAGAGGAGAACATAGGCAGTAACCTCTTTGATATCAGCCACAGCAACTTCTTTCAAGATATGTCTCCAAAGGCAAAGGAAACAAAAGCAAAAATGAACTTTTGGGACTTCATCAAGATCAAAATCTTCTGCACAGCAAAGGAAACAGTCAACAAAACAAAGAGGCAACCCACGGAATGGGAGAAGATATTT
>PISX010028147.1:0-21964 GCA_004024625.1 Mellivora capensis
TAGACAATCATCTTTATAAAATTTCATCTTACTACTGCTTTTGCTTGATTGTGTAAATTTTGGTATGTTGTGATTTCATTTCTGTTTGTCAAAAGACAGTTTCTAATTTGCCTTTTGATTTTTTTTGATCCATTGACTGTCTGAGAGTGTGTTGCCTGAATTCCATATTAAAAAAAAATCCAGTTTTCCTTCTGTTATTAATTTCTAGTTTTATTCTATTATGGGTGAAAAATATACTTGGCATGGTTTCAGTCTTCTTAAATATGTTAAGGCTTGTTTTGTGATCTAATGTACACTTATCTTGGGTAAGATTTCATTAATACTTAGAAAAATGTGTATTTTGCTGCTGTTGGGTGAAATTCTGTATGTGTTCCTTAAGTCCATATGATCTGTAGTATTTTAGAAGTCTCCCTTGGTCCTGAATGATATTCTGCCTGAATGTTCTATCCATTATTGAAATTCCTACTCTCTATGTTTCTAAGTTTTTTTTTACTTCAATTATGTCACAGTTTGCTTCATATATTTGTGTGGTTTCATGCTGAATGCATAGAAAAATAGGTATATATCTATAGACACAGAGAGATTATAGATATATGTATATGAATTATCATATATTCTGTTTTGTAATTGTTCTATATTACTTTTTTGTAATTGTTATATATTCTTGAATTGACCCTTTTAACACTATATAATGTCTTTTTTTTCTTCTTGACACTGTTTTGTTTGTTTGTTTAAATATATTATTTATTTATTTGGCACAGTGAGAGAGATCACAAGTAGGCAGAGAGGCAGGCAGAAAGAGAGGGGGAAGCAGGGTCCCTGCTGAGCAGAGAGCCCAATGCAGGGCTCAATCACAGGACCCTGAGATCACAACCTGAGCCAAAGGCAGAGGCTTAACTCACTGAGCCACTTAGGTGCCCCTGTTTTTTTGTTTTACTTAGTCTGTTTCATTTCTTATAATTCTAGTCACTCCTGCTCTCTTTAGTTTGCCATTTACATGGAAACTTTTTTCATCCCTTCACTTTCAGCCTATGTATTAGATCTGAAGTCTCTTTCAGACAGCATATATTTAGGTCCTGTTTTATTGTTTGTTCCCATTCAGCCACTCTACATCTTTTGATTAGAGTTTAATCTTTTGTATGTTGTTGATTTCTTTTGCAGTGACCTGTTTTAATACCTTTCTTATTTTTTTAATGTATCTTCTATAGATTTTATTTTGTGTGTTTACTATGGGGCTTACATAAAACATCTCATAGTTATAACATTCTATTTTAAGTTGAAAACTTAAATTGAATACAACAACTTGACACATGTCTCTTCCTCTCATATTTTATATTATTGATGTCACACATTACATCTTTTATATTACATATTTATTCATATATTTGTATCGTTAGTTATCTTTTTCTTTTGACTTCTATACTGGAGTTAAATGTGATTTTTGCAGCACTGTTACAGAGTTACACTATTCTGTATTTTTCTTTATACTTATCTTTACTAGTAAGGTTTTTTATACTTCTGTATGTTTTCAAGTTGTTTCTTAGCATTCTTCTGTATCAACTTGAAAGACTCCTTTTAATGCTTTCTAAGGAAATCTATTTTCAATAAACTCCAGGGATTATCTGGGAAAATCTTTATTTCTCTTTTGTTTTGGAAGAATAATTTTGCTGGATATGTCACTCTTAGCTACCAATTTTTTCCCTCTTCTTTCATCACTTTGAATATATGATTTCACTCCTTTCTGGACTATAAAATTTATACAGAGAAAACCAGTGATACACTTATGGCAGTGTCATTGTAGGTAGTAAATTACTTTTTTTCTTGCTGCCTTTAAAATTCTCTTTGTGTTTGACTTTTGATAATTTGAATATAATTTGTTTTGTGCATTTTTTTAGTTCATCATATTTGATGTGTTTTGGGCTTCTTGTATCCAAATGTCCATTTCCTTCCACAGATTTTGGAGTTTAAACTAAAATTTCTTTAAATAAGTTTTCTGGTCCTTTCTCTATTTCCTATCCCTCTGAGACTCCCACAATATATGTATTGCTTTGTTTATGAAGTTTTTAAAGTCCCAGGCTTTTTTTTCCCTCTTTCTTATTCTTTATTATTTGTTTCTCTGGTAGGATAATTTTAAGCAATCTGTATTGAGCTCATTGATAATTCTTTATGTTGATGAAGTCTGCTTTTGAAACTTTTTAGTGAATTTTCAGTTCAGTTTAACTCCAAAATTTCTGTTTAACTATTTTAAATATTTTCTATCTCCTTTTTTATACTATCATTTTGTTTAGCATCATTTTCTTAAGCTCATTGATCCTTATAGTGTTTATTTCAAATTATTTTTCTGGTAGTTCATATACCTCTGTTTCATTATGATCAGTTATTTATTTTATTCCTTTGATTTGGCCATCTTTCCCTGTTTCTCCATGTACCTCTTAACTTTGTGTTGACATCTACACATATGAAAAAATAACCACCTTTCTAAGTCTTCATAAACTGACTTTAAATAAGGGAAGACCATAACTAATCAGCCTGGCTAGAGATTCTGGGGGCCTCTGAAATATTTTTCAAAGAGGAGTGATTTATGTTGGTCCATGCATACAACTTATCACCTGGGAAGACTGGATGAATTTTTTTTCAGGAATTTTTAATCTCTTGCTTCTTCTGACATCTGTCTCCAGTAATGTAAGTTTTTCAGTTTTACAATAGTAAGCTGCTCAGCTTTCTCTTGCTTTCAGTGGCCACCAGGCTTCCAGAGTATGCAAGTCCCAGTCAGTGTTCTGGGTCCGGCAAGACTCTAGCCCTTCTGCAGCCCTTCAAAAAACCAAAATTGCCGACTCATGCTTCTCTTCTTCCCTCCTAAGGGAGAAGCCCTGGGTTTATGCCTTTTCCCAATCACACTGACAGCAAACTCTTCCCCACCCACCCAGTTGTCGCTTTTTATTTCAGCAGCCTCCAGGCAACCAAACTATACTGGTTCAACCAAATGAAGCAAGGCAGGAACTAATATTTTAGTCAGACTTTTGAAGAGCCAGGACAGCAGACACACACTCCTCTCTTATCCCTCCCTGCTGAGAATGAAGTCTCAAGTCATGCAACTTCTCCCAATCACCCTAAGCCTTGCTGATTACAGCAAGCCACCTGCTGATTTTCTTGATCTCATTGGCTCCCAAGCACCCAAACTGCTCTTCTGTCAGGCTTCTGGGTGAAGTAAGACACAAACTACTTCCTTTGGCATATCTCTGAAAAGCCAAAACATTGGAGATATGCTCCACTCCTTGCCTTTTCTCCAAAGGAGAAGTGTTGGACCAGGGTTTTTTGTTTGTTTGTTTGTTTGTTTGTTTTTCCCTGATACAAAGCTGGGCTGGCTTGCAGGAGGTAATGATGCAGATAAATCGAAATTGTTCTTTTTTTTTTTATCCAAGAATACCAGGACTTTGTTTTAATTTTTTTCCTTTTTTAAAAAATTTCATTTCTTTTCAGCATAACAGAATTCATAGTTTTTGCACCACACCCAGTGCTCCATGCAATGCATGCCCTCCATAATACCCACCACCTGGCTCTCCCAACCTCCCACCCCCCACACCTTCAAAACCCTATTCAATGCAGATGTTCTTGGCTTTGTACTTCCCTGGATTACTGAAATTTCTTAACTGAATCCTGGAATTCTCATAAAGTTATTTATATCCTCATATTATTGTTAAATCTGTTTGCCAGAGAACATGGACTGGTACTTCTTATTCTGACATCTTGCTGATATCACTTCTATGACAATGCTTGTAATGGAAAATACGTATATAGTACATTTATATTCTTTAACAATAAAGAGATTAAGTGCATGTTTCCCTTACACTTTGTTGTTTCTGTTTCCCTCAGTTTAGAGTGATGATATCAGATGCTACCACTTTTTTTAATCTTTATTTAAGACCATAGTGTGTTATCAGTCAAAATAAGAATGATTACTAAATAGAAGACTTCCAAAAATAATATTTCAGAATCTTTTTGTCAAAACCCCAAGCAGTAGTGGTAATCTCCCTTGTTTTATTATGGCTGAGAGTAACACTTCTTTTTCTTTAAAGATTTATTTATTTATTTTTAGAGAGGGGACAGGGGCAGAGAGAGAAATAGACAAAGAATCTCAAGCAGACTCCCCACTGAGCAAAGAGCTTGCTCTGGGGATTGATCTCTACACACTAAGATCATGATCTGAGTGGAAACCAAGAGTCAGATGCTCAATCAACTGAGCCACCTAGGCACCACAATCCATCTCTTTATATATTTAAACTCTTACCTGTTCTGATCAAATAACAGAGCATATTTTAATTCATTTTTCCCGTGGATTTTGGTTTATACAATAACATATCTATTCTTTATGAACTTATGCAAAAAATAATAAAGTGATTTACATTCTAGTTTCTGGGAGTATTTTGATCTAGGCCCTGAATAACACTGTGGTCATCCAATGTGTTGTTTTAACCACGCAACACTGTTGAAACTGTACTTTCTAAGACGTCATGTCAGAAAATGTATTTCCAAATACATATTTATACATTTTATTGAATGAATATTAATATTTATATACATATTTAATATTTGCATGCATAAATGTGGAATTTCTTATTATATATATTTGTGTATTTGTCTCATATATATTTAATAATTATAATTTAGTATTTAAAATCAATGTAACATGTTTTCAAATTATATTCAATATATTTGAACTTTTTCTAGGGCCTAACTAAAGAATATTTATTTAAAAAATGATGTTTGCTGCTCCATAGTGGAATGAGATAAAATTCTACTGGGAAAAAAATAGTAAAACTCACTAAATAGTCCCTGACATATGAAATTCAATCTATCTATATTATCATACACACATTTGACTCAAAAATACATTGAAATTATTTAATAGAACATCTGAAGCAATGTGATAATGAGAGTATTTCCTAGGATATCCATGATACATGATAAATATGATTTTTTACATACTTTTTTATTTTCTTTTTAAGTAATATCTATACCTAGCATGGGGTTCAAACTCACAAGCCCAAGATTGAGTGACATGCTCGACCAACTGAGTCAGCCAAGCACCAATATGATAGATATGATTTTATCTTCTTCTTTAAAAATAAAATATTTTATTTATTTATTTGACAGAGTTAGAGACAGCAAGAGAGGGAACACAAGCAGGGGGAGTGGGAAAGGAAGAAGGAGGCTTCACTCTTAGTGCAGTGACCAATGCAGGGCTCCATCCCAGGACACTGGGATCATGACCTGAGCCAAAGGCAGATGCTTAATGACTGAGCCTCCACAGTGTCCCTGATTTTATCTTTTTACCATAAATGTTTCAAGATGAATAATAAACATTCTTACAGTTATCTTCAAAAATATGCCATAAATGGGGGTGGATAAAGAAAGAAGTCTAGAAGATATAGTGGAACAAGTTCTCCATGAAAATTTTCCCGATCTCACAAATGGAACCAGCATTCATTTACTAGAGGCAGAATGGTTCCCCCCCCCAAGATTTTAGATTCTTGAAAGTCCTTGAAAAACCTGATAGTAATAAAGAGGAATTATAATTCTAGAGAAACTCCCTTGAAGGCAGCTAGGACAAAGAAGCTCCTTACGTACAGAGGAAAGCCCATCAGAATAACATCAGACCTGTCCACAGAAACCTGGCAAGCCAGAAAGAGCTGGCAAGATATATTCAGGGCACTAAATGAGAAAAACATGCAGCCAAGAATAGTTTATCTAGCAAGACTGACATTCAAAATGGATGGAGAGATAAAGAGGTTTCAAGACTGGCAAGGCTTAAAAGAGTATGTGACCACAAAGCTGACACTGAAGGAAATATTAAGGGGGGTTCTATAAAATAGGAAAAATCCTAAGAATATCATTGAACAGAAATATAGAAACAATCTACAGAAAGAAAGACTTCAAAGGTAACACAATGTCAATAAAAACGTATCTATCAATAATCACTCTCAATGTGAATGGCCTAAATGCACCCATAAAATGACACAGGGTTGCAGATTGGATAAAACGACAGGACGATCCATATGTTGTCTACAGGAGACCCATTTCGAACGTAAGGATACACCCAGATTGAAAGTGAAGGGATGGAGAAGCATCTTTCATGCCAATGGGCCTCAAAAGAAGGCTGGGGTAGCGATTCTCATATCAGATAAATTAGATTTAAAACTAATGACTGTAGTCAGATATAAAGAAGGACACTACATCATTCTTAAAGGGACTATCCACCAAGATGATCTAACAATTGTAAATATTTATGCCCCCAATATGGGAGCAGCCAAATACATAAGATAACTATTAATCAAGATAAAGAGTCATATTGATATGAATACATTGATAGTAGGAGATCTTAACACGCCTCTCTCAGTAATAGACAGATCATCCATGCAGAAAATCAATAAAGAGACAAGAGCATTGAATGACACATTGGACCAGATGGACCTCATAGATATATACAGAACATTCCACCCTAAAACAACAGAATACTCATTCTTCTCAAGTGCACATGGAACCTTTTCCAGAATAGACCACATACTGAGTCAAAAATCAGGACTCAACTGACACCAAAAGACTGAGATATTCCCTGCATATTCTCGGATCACAATGCTTTGAAACTGGAGCTCAACCACAAGGAGAAGTTTTGAAGGAACTCAAACACCTGGAAGCTAAAGACCACCTTGCTTAAGAATGCTTGGATCAACCAGTAGATCAGAGAAGAACTTAATTCATGGAAAACAATGAGAATGAAGACACTTCAGTCCAAAACCTATGGGATACAGCAAAGGCAGTTCTAAGGGGGAAATACATAATCATCCAAGCCTCCCTCAAAAAAATTGAAAAATCCAGAATACACCAGCTGTCTCTACACCTTAAAGAACTGGAGAATCAACAACAAATTAAACAACTCCGCACAGAAGAAGGGAAATAATCAAGATTAGAGCAGAGATCAATGATGTAGAAAATAGATATACAGTAGAAAGTATTAATGAAAGTAGAAGCTGGTTTTTTGAAAGAATCAATAAGATTAATAAACCATTGGCCACACTAATCCAAAATATACGAGAGAAAGCTCAAATTAATAAAATTATGAATGAAAAGGGAGGCAACGCAACTAACACCAAGGAAGTAGAAACAATCATCAGAAGCTATTATCAAAAGTTATATGCCAATAAGTTAAGCAACCTAGATGCAATGGATGCATTCCTGGAAAAATATAAACTCCCAAAATTGAACCAGGAAGAAATCGACAATCTGAATAGACTGATATCTGGTAACGAGATTGAAGCAGTGATCAAAAAACTCCCCAAAACAAGAGTCCAGGACCTGATAGATTCCCTGGGGAATTCTACCAAACTTTCAAAGAAGACACCTATTCTCCTGAAGCTGTTTCAAAAAATTGAAGCAGAATGAAAAATTCCAGACTCGTTTTATTAAGCCAGCATTACCCTGATACCCAAACCAGGCAAAGACCACACCAAAGAGGAGAATTTCAGACCAATATCACTGATGAATATGGATGCTAAGATTCTCAACAAGATTCTAGCAAACAGGATCCAACAGCACTTTAAAAAGATTATCCACCATGACCTGGTGGGATTCATTCCTGGGTTACAAGGATGGTTCAACATTCGCAAATCAATGTTTTGGTTTTTTTTGTTTTTTTTTTTTTTAATTAAGACAGTTAAGAATATATTTATGTCAGTGGTTTATCATAGTTTTGCTTCTCTGGCTTTCCACCAGCCATTGCATCATAGCACCAATGTGCTTTGCTATTTTATTTCCTATGAAATTCTCACCTTGTGCTGCAGAGTAGAGAATATTCTATGGGTAGTCCTGAAAATCTTACTGCCCACCCCAAGAGAAAATTAGACCAAGGGCAATTTTGTTATCTTTATTTACTACAGGATGATGCAACATAATTTATTATAGAAAAAAAAATAAGCACGACTCTGGTAAATGACTAAGAATGGATATATACAAGGTGCCAAAACAATCAGTTGAAACAATCCCCCCGTTCTACTAAGGAAAACCTAAATTGCTTGACTTTAATAAGCTAATCATTATTTAATACAATAAATTATGTAATTTAATATATAATTCTAGTAATTTTAGGGCTTTAGGGAAGCAAAATAGCTCTATTTGAATTATTTTTAGCTTGTAAGTAGATTGCACTATTCAATGTTAGCATTTACAAGTCAATGATATGATGGAAGCTATTTAAAATAATGTCATTTATTAATTACATTAACAATTCTTTTATTGTTTATGGCTGCTTATTATTCTATTAAATCCTGTTCTGAGCTCATGATTATGTTTTTAGCTAGTAGAAAAAGAAAATATGCTGTCTGATCACAACTCCATGCTATTTCAATTAGAAAAAAAATGTTATTGCAAGGTAGAACACTGAATAAAAAGTCAGAAGGTATTTAAAATGTTGTGTCCCCACAAATAAAAATATTTCTTGATATTTTAAGAAATAAGGTTGAGGTGTGCCTGGGTGACTCAATGGGTTGAGCATCTGCCTTCGGCTCTGGTCATGATCCCAGGGTCCTGGGATCGATTGATCCCTGCATCTGACTCCCTGCTCAACAGGGAGCCTGCTTCCCCTTCTCTCTCTGCCTGCCTACTTGTGATCTCTCTCTCTCTCTCTCTCTCTCTCTGTCAAATAAATAAATAAAATCTTTTAAGAAAAGAAAGAAAGAAAGAAAGTTGACAAATATAATAAATTTGTATTTTTTGGTATTTATGCAAACCTGTTTAACCCTCATTACTTAGGTTTCATTTGGCGTCTGTTCTTTTTTTGTAATTAATTATATTTTCTTCAAAATCAACAAATATTTGATATTCCTGAAGGAACTTTCAAAGCCTTTTTGACTGTTTTATCTCCCATTTCATTTTCTTTAATACCTACACAAACTGGGAGCCATACAAAACTAATATTGTTGCCTTGACATATTACCATATTAAAAAGCATCAGCAATTCTCAAAGTCATTTCTCACTGCAGTAAATAAAATCCCCAGGATGATAATCAATGGCACTTAAAAGATCTGAAAAAAGTGATGGTTTACAATGTTTGCACTTTACCATTCTAATTCAGTGCTATGAGGGCATGAACCAACTCACTATTATATTCTGATAAGTATTTAACAACCTAACTTACTTAAAAAGCCAACTCCTGTTGGGTGACTCTCTGAGAAGATGAATGGTATTTGTGGCATTCAAAAAGAAAAATAAGCCAAAATTAAAACAAAAAAAGTAAGCCAATGCATTGTGTATAATAACACACCACAGAGATATTTATAAATCCCATAGTATTTTAAGAGTTTATCTGTTTGACAGAAAGAGTCACAGTGAGAGAGAGAACACAAGCAGGGAGAGTGGGAGAAGCAGACTTCCCACTGAGCAGGGAGCCCAATGGGGGGCTCAATGTGGAGCTCCATCCCAGGACCCTCAGATCATGACCTAATCCAAAGGCAGACATTTAATGAATGAGCCACTCAGGTGCCCCAATCACATAGTATTAAACAATGCATCAAATGAACCATATTTGCTGAAGCTTATAGAGTAAATATGCTTCAAAATATTTGTCTTATTATTGTGTACATTTATTTTACTGATAATTTAAAATTCTTATTTAATAAGTGAGCTATAATCAGATAATTTTAGTTTTTCCATTTAATCTTAGAAAACCATAGGTATAAACAAAATCAGAAAAACATTAAATCTCAATATTATGTCAATTATAGATGTGACTTTGTTATAAATAGTATGCATGTAAGTTCTAAAAGAGATTTTGCTCATATGTTTTCTACTTTCATAAAATAACATTTTGTAAACATAGTTTCATTATTTTTTGAAGCAGGGATCCCGATGGTTCATTATTCACTTTTGAACTATTACAATAAATTAATGTTGAATAGCATTAAACGTTTCTACCAAATTCCAGCACAAAATTGTTTGACACATATAATCAAATAATTATTATTAGAGATCAAGATAAGAATGACTTTCTTATTTATTTCCTAAAAGGGTTTTTAAAGATTTTATTTACTTGTTTTAAAGATATTTATTTATTTATTTATTTATTTATTTATTTATTTATCAGAGAGAGAGAGAGAGCACAAGCAGACAGAGTGGAAGGCAGAGGAAGAGAGAGAATCAGGCTCCCCACTGAGCAAGGAGCTTGATGTAGGACTTTATCCCAGGGTTCTTGGATCATGACCCGAGCCAAAGGCAATGGCTTAACCAACTGAGCCACCCAGGCGTTCCTCCTAAAAGATTCTTGATGCTACTATCTATATGCATTATCCAATTATCAAACTAAATATGATGGCCCTAATGTAAATCACTATTCAGTCATACTACTAAATATTTTAATTCTGTAGTAAATGCCATTCTTTCCTTATCATTGGTATTGTAGAGACAATGAATCATAGTTGGCCTGAAAGTATTCATAATTAACTTGAATTCTCACTTTATTGAATACCTACCAAGACAACTGTCTTCATTTGAAATGAAGTTTAGTAGTATCCTGGAAATTGATATGTTCTAAATTTCTCCCTCAAAAGTTTTACATTGTTCTACCATTATATTCCATGAAATCAGAAGAGAAATTGTTTTTTATGTAGTAAGTACTAAGGTAGAATGATTTATTATTGTAAATTTTTCTTTTTCTTTTCTAAAGTAATATTAGTCTTATATAAATATATCAAGGAAAGAAGCAAATGCATAAAGACACTATATTATCTATAAGAAAATGCCTGAGACTGCATAGCCATTTGTTTTTTTATTATCCAAATATAGGTATTTTCTTTTGATGTAACAGACTTCTAAAACTTCTTATTTTCTAGAATTAATGAGAAAATATGTCGTTATATTCAAATTTTCTTATTTACAAAGAAAACCTTACAGCTAAGAATTATAAAATATAATATTGTCAGAAATGACAGGCAGTAAAGTCCTTTTTAAGCAGCCTATTATAGTTTTTATTTTCACTGTCTATACAACACATAAAAACTCTTTATTATAGAATGCTTTATTAACATCAGAAGAAAATCTTAGAATATGATCAATGGTTGATTGATTTGCATGAAAGCCACTTTAATACTGAGGAAGATTATTTCTTCTCTAGAAAAAAAATAAAGAATATAATAAATTATTTCTTCTACCATCTTACATAGCAATGAAATTAAGGCTATCAGTTGATGAGAACCTAAATCAGGAGATGATTCTTTGTATAAAAATCTAGAAAATGCACAGATGGATTTCTCATTTTGTGAAGCTTCCAATGCTACAAATGTATAATCACTAAAAACATGAAATACACGAAAATACTTTGAACTTACCTTAAATTCCTCCAAGCTCTTTGCCTTTTCTTTGAGGCCTGCTTCAGATTCAACGTTAAATGATGTTTCATAAAGTTTTCTATTGAAAGTTATGTTTTCACAAATATAATTATTTACTAGTGTGCACTGAGCATCAACTTAAATTTTAAATGTAAGATAATGGTATTATAATAAAGTGTTCATCTGATATTATCAATTTATTATATCCATTGAATAAATTGCTTATTTTCAAATTTGTGGTAGACCTTAAAAAATTCCCTCTTAAATTCCAGTCATGCACTCTATATCTAGTAAATATATCAAATTATCCTGTTATGTTCTAAAAAAAGTGATTCAGTTCTTTAAAATATTTTCTTTTCTTCATTTTACTTGAGAGATCAAGGCATAGAAGTCATTTTATTAAAAATTAATCAATCAATCAATATCATAAGAAAAACTCATTTGTTTTTAGAAATATTTTTTCCATCAATAAAATATCATTTTGAAATAAAGCAGATTTTATATTTTAAAATTCTTTATCAGATATCCAATTATAGCCCCTCAAAACAATAATAAAACACACAACAAATTTTACCTTTACAGGTTTTTCCACTAGTGAATAAACTAACTAAATTAGATGGTTCACTAAAACTTGTTCACCTTTCCATACTAAGTTCAGGTTAGGGGGTTATAAAAAAGTCCATCATTTTGCTTGATATAATTCTTATATTCATTTTCTCCCTGCTGAGTATTTAAGGGTCCTAAACAACTTGCATTTCTGAAACTTCAATCTAACCAGATGTTACCCTCAGTAAGATCTATACTAAGTTGATCATAATGTCAACATTCCCAATGCCAACTGCCATGGTATAGATCCATCAATATCTCTCATATCAACAAATAGCCTGCACTACTGTCAATAGCCTCTGTCACTCCAAGATTGTTCAGGGATTACATGTCCTCAGAAATTCTGGTAACTTCAAAAGCGCTCTAGGGTTTGATTTTAGTTTTGCACAATTTTAATGACCCTTCAAGAGTATTTAGGAAGCAAAACAGTGTGATACTTCCTACTCTACAATACAACACTGCATCTCAACTCTTGTTGTAGTTTGCAGCACATAGTTTTCTGAATCTGTTTCTTTAGTGTCACAAGCTAATCTCTCACCTTTCCCATACCTTGTGGGTACTTCCTAGAATGGGCAGTGTTATGTAGTGTATAGCTCCTTCAACCTCTCTCAGTAATTCCTGATTTGGAGATCTTGGAGATTTCAGGAGAGTTTCTAATCTTTGTCATACATATTACTTATCCTTCCTGATTCAATAAGACGTCACTTATATAGGAACAACACTGCATTTCTACCCACCCTAAATTTTTCAAATAGTAACCCTACTACCTTAGCTATAATAACATCCCTTGGAAAACTGGGTGGATATTCGGGACACCTTGGTGGCTCAGTTGGTTAAGCATCTGCCTTCAGCTCAGGTCATGATCCCAGGGTCCTGGGATCGAACCCTGAAACAGGCTCCCTGCTCAGTGAGCCGACTTTTCCCTCTCCCTCTGCCTACTGCTCCCTTACTGTGCACTCTCTCTCTCTGTCAAATAAATAGATAAAATTTTTCCAAAAAATTGGGTGGATCTTCTATGGAGACATAAATAATATGTCCCACATGATTGACCTTTCTTTGTGCAAAAGGGCATAAAATATGAGATAATCTGTAGAAAAGGGGAAAATTAACTTGCTTCAGATATAAAGTCTTATTTTCTTCTATATTCCTAAGATCCATAACACAATGCTTGATGACTAACTGGATCTTGAACTTGAAAAGGCTACTGAAAACAGCCTCCAGAGAGAGGGTGAAGACCGTTCTAAGAATGTACTCCAAAGTGCTCTAGTTTAAATAAAAAAGGAGAACATTTGAGTGGGATCCATCTGTTTATTACTTCTCCAGTTGTTAGAAAATATTATTTGAACAGAGAATGATGACTGGAAAAGCACAAAGGAAAAACATGGCTCTCTAGAAGTAAAGGCAGTCTAGATAGAGCTTAGGTGGAACTCAGAAGTAAGTACTGGAAAAGAGAAATATGATCAAGGTGAGATAAAAAGAATCCATGTGAAAGGTCAAGTGGTTATAAAGAATTAAGCCTTTATTTTTTACTAACTTATTTAAATTCAATTAGTTAACATACAGTGTATCATTATTTTCAGATGTAGAGTTCAGTAATTCATTAGTTGCATATAACACCCAGTGCTCACTACATTGCACGTCTTCCTTAATGCCCATCACCCAGTTACCCCATCCGCCACACACCTCCTCTCCAGCAACCCTGTTTGTTTTCTATAGTTAAGAGTCTCTTATGGTTTGTCTCCCTCTCTGATTTTGTCTTGTTTTATATTTCCCTCCCTTCCTGCACGATCCTCTATTTTGTTTCTTAAATTCTACATAGGAATGAAACCATATGATGATTGTCTTTCTCTGATTGACTTATTTCACTTAGCATAATACCCACTAGTTCCATCCACATTGATGTATATGGTAAGTATTCAACTTTTTTGATGGCTGAGCAATATTTCATTTTGTGTGTGTATGTGCATGTATTATACATGTTATATACATATATACATACATATACACATATACATACACATTTTTACATATATATTCCACTGTGTACACACACACACACACACACACACACATTATACACATTTTCTTCATCCATTCATCTGTCAACAAACATTTGGGTTCTTTCCATGGTTTGGTTATTGTGGATATTGTTGCTATGAACTGGCATAGAGGGGACCCTTCAGATCACAATATTTGTATTCTTTGGGTAAATACCTAGTAATGCAAGTGCTGGGTTGTAAGGTAGCTCTATGTTTAACTTGCTGAGGAACCTCCATACTGTTTCCAGAGTAGCTGTACCAGCTTATATTCCTACCAACAGTGTCAGACCGTTCTCCTTTCTCCACATCCTTGCCAGCACTTATTTCCTGACTTGTTAATTTTAGCGAATAATCAAGTGTTTATTTAACTTAGAGCTCAGTAAAAAGGACTGAATAATACCTAGAAGTAAGACCACAAAAAGTGTGGCAGATTGTGGGATTTTAGGTTGGTTGGCTTATGCCCATGAAACTAGCTCCAGTAATTAGTCTGGGTGTTGCCAATATAACATGTGTTCCCTATACAAAGAACATGTTTGATTAAAAAATGAAACCTTGGAATTAGATTTTTCTCTGTGCTTACTTGTACTCTCCTGGGGCTTCTTTTAGGACATTTTGGGAGAAAACTATAATATTGATGTGCTTAAATCAATGAAACTTGCTAATAAATTAAAGATGTTTCTTTTTTTTTTTTTTGAAGGCATGGTGATAGATGCTCTATAGTAATGATAATAAGAGAAAGTAATTTGGGCCATATTTCTTCTCTAAGGACTAACAAAAAGATAATTAAGAAAAATGCATATTATCCCTTATGTATGCTGGACATTAAATGGCTTATTATGACTACATTCCTCTGTGTGTGTGTGTGTGTGTGTGTGTGTGTGTGTGTGTGTTTAAAAAACTAATAGAAAGCTTTGGGATGAAGATTTTCTGTTTGGTTGAACTTTCTGAGTAACTACTGTTAAGATAAACAAATTTGCTGTGACTATAATGATGCTAAGAGCAAAAATTATTGAGAATTCTCCTTCTGCTAGGTTGTGTTCTGTGTTTGTGTGTCTGTATTACTGTGTTTAATCTCATAGAATCATTTTTAGGTAGATTCTATTTGTTTATTTTTTACATGTAAAGGAATTTGACAATTAATTTGCCACCATTCCAGAACCTACACAATTCAACAATTTGTCAAAAAATTTAATTGTCAAAAAATTATTTGTCAAAAAATTTTATTTGCCAAAAAATACCTACTTTGGTATTCAAATTATACTATAATGCTAATATTAACTTATGTTCTTCACAATTTTTAGTGTTAAATACCATTAAATATCTTAGGAAACTATAATGATGATGATGATGATGATAACAATAAATGATAGCTTTACTTATTTTAATTTTTTAAATTTTTATTTTTTTAAATTTCTTTTCAGTGTTCCAGAATTCATTCTTTATGCACCACACCCAGTGCTCCATGCAATACATGCCCTCCATAATTCCCACCACCAGGCTCACCCAACGTCCCAATCCCCTCCCTTCCAAAACCCTCAGGTTGTTTTTCAGAGTCCATAGTCTCTCATGGTTCATCTCCTCCTCCAATTTCCCCCAACTCCCTTCTTCTCTCCATTTCCCCAATTCCTCCATGTAATTCTTTATGCTCCACAAGTAAGCGAAATCATATGATAATTGGCTCTCTGTGCTTGACTTATTTCACTTAGCATAATTTCATCCAGTCCTGTCCATGTTGATACAAAAGTTGGGTATTCATCCTTTCTGATGGAGGCATAATACTCCATCTATAGTACATATGGTCCGTATCTTCTTTAGCCATTCATCCGTTGAGGGGCATCTTGGTTCTTGCCAGTTTGGCAACTGTGGCCACTGTTGTTATGAACATTGGGAAACAGATGGCCTTTTTTTCACTATATCTGTACCTTTGGGGTAAATACCCAGTAGTACAATTACAGGGTCATAGGGTAGTTGTATTTTTAATTTCTTAAGGAAGCTCCACACTGTTTTCCAAAATGGCTGCACCAACTTGCATTCCCACCTACAGTGTAAGAGGGTTCCTCTTTCTCCACATCCTCTCCAACCCATATTGTTTACTGTCTTGTTAATTTTGGCCATTCTAACTGGTGTAAGGTGGTATCTCAAGGTGGTTTTGATTTGAATTTCCCTGAAGGCTAGTGATGATGAACATTTTTTCATCGGTCTGTTAGCCATTTGTATGTCTTCTTTGTAGAAGTGCCTGTTCATGTCTTCTGTCCATTTTTTGACATGATTATCTGTTTTTTGTGTGTTGAAATTGAGGAGTTCTTTATAGATCTTAGATATCAGCCCTTTGTCTGTAGTGTCATTTGGAAATATCTTCTCCCATTCTGTGGGTTGCCTCTTTGTTTTGTTGACTGTTTCCTTTCCAGTGCAGAAGATTTTGATCTTGATGAAGTCCCACAAGTTCATTTTTGCTTTTGTTTCCTTTGCCTTTGGAGACATATCTTGAAAGAAGTTGCTGTGGTCGATGTCGAAGAGGTTGCTGCTTATGTTATCCTCTAGGATTTTGATGGATTCCTGCCTTATGTTGAGGTCTTTTATCCATTTTGAGTTTATCTTTGTATATGGTGTAAGTGAATGGTCGAGTTTCATTCTTCTAGACATAGCTGTCCAATTTTCCCAGCACCATGAAGAGACTGTCTTTCTTCCACTGGAAATTTTTTCCTGCTTTGTTGAAGATTATTTGACCATAAAGTTGAGGGTCCATATCTGGACTCTCTACTCTGTTCCACTGGTCGATGTGTCTGTTTTTGTGCCAGTAGTATGCAGTCTTGGTGATCACAGCTTTGTAGTAAATCTGGAAATCAGGCAATGTGATGCCCCCAGTTTTGTTTTTCTTTTTCAACATTTCCTTAGCAATTTGAGGTCTCTTCTGGTTCCATAAGATTTTAAGATTGTTTGTTCCAGCTTTTCGAAAAATACTGGTGGAATTTTGACCAGGATGGCATTGAAAGTATAGATTGCTCTCAGTTGTATACACATTTTAACAATGTTTATTCTTCTGATCCATGAGCATGGAATGGTCTTCCATTTTTTGGGTCTTCTTTAATTTCTTTCATACGTGTTCTGTAGTTCCTTAAGTACAGATACTTTACCTCTTCGGTTAGGTTTACTCCCAGGTATCTTAGGTTTCTTCGTGCTATAGTAAATGGAATCATTTCTCAAATTTCCCTTTCTTTATTTTCATTGTCAGTGTATAAGAAAGAAACTGATTCCTTTACATTGATTTTGTATTCTGCCACATTATTGTATTGCTATATGAGTTCTAGTAGTTTGGGGGTGGAGTCTTTTGGGTTTTCTATATAAAGTTTCATGTCATCTGTGAAGAGAGAGAGCTTGACTTCTTCATTGCCAATTTGAATACATTTCATTTCTCTTTGCTGTCTGATTACTGTTGCTAGGTCTTCTAATACTTTGTTGAACAAGAGTGGCAAGAGTGAACAACATTGTTGTATTTCTGATCTCAAAGGGAAGAATGGCAGTTTTTCCCCACTGAGGATGATATTCACTGTGGGTTTTTAATAGATAGATTTTATGAAATTCAGGAATGTTCCCTCTATCCCTAAACTTTGAAACATTTTAATCAGGAACAGATGCTGTATCTTGTCAAATGCTCTTTCTGCATCAGTTGAGAGGACCACAGCTTGGATGGTTATGTATTTCCCCCTTAGGACCGCCTTTGCTCTATCCCATAGGTTTTGGACCAAAGTGTCTTCATTCTCATTGGTTTCCATGAATTGAGTTCTCCTTTGATCTCCTGGTTGATCCAAGCATTCTTAAGCAAGGTGGTCTTTAGCTTCCAGGTGTTTGAGCTCCTTCAAAACTTTTCCTTGTGGTTGAGCTCCAGTTTCAAAGCATTGTGATCTGAGAATATGCAGGGAATAATCTCGGGCTTTTGGTATCGGTTGAGTCCTGATTTGTGACCCAGTATATGGTCTATTCTGGAGAAGGTTCCATGTGCACTTGAGAAGAATGAGTATTCTGTTGTTTTAGGGTGGAATGTTCTGTATATATCTATGAGGTCTATCTGGTCCAATGTGCCATTCAATGCTATTGTTTCTTTATTGATTTTCTGCTAGGATGATCTGTTTATTACTGAGAGTGGCATGTTAAAATTCCCTGCTATTAATGTATTCATATCAATACGACTTTATCTTGATTAACAGTTGTCTTATGTAGTTGGCTGCTCCCATGTTCGGGACATAAATATGTACAATTGTTAAATCTTCTTGGTGGATAGACTCCTTTTATAATGATTTAGTGCCCTTCTTTATCTCTGACTACAGTCTTTAGTTTAAAATCTAATTTATTTGATATGAGAATCGCTATGCTAGCCTTCTTTTGAGGCCCGTTGGCATGAAAGGTGCTTCTCCTTCCCTTCACTTTCATTCTGGATGTATCCTTAGGTTCAAAATTGATCTCTTGTAGACAACATATGGACGGTTCCTGTCATTTTATGCTATCTCCAACCCTGTGCCATTTTATGGGAGCATTTAGACCATTCACGTTCAGAGTGATTATTGAGTGATACATTTTTATTGACATTATGTTGCCTATGAAGTCCTTGTTTGTATATGTTGTCACCATAAGTTTCTGTTCTATGACACTCTTGGGTTCTCTCTTCTTTTATAGAAGCCCCCTTAATATTTCTTGTAGTCATAGCTCAGTGCTCACATACTCTTTTAATCCTTGCTGGTCTTGGAAGCTCTTTATATCTCCATCCATTCTGAATGTCATTCTTGCTGGATAAAGTATTCTTAGCTGCATTTTCTTCTCATTTAGTGCCCTGAATATATCTTGCCAGCCTTTTCTGGCTTGCCCGGATTCTGTGGACAGGTCTGATGTTATTCTGATGTGCCTTCCACTTTACATAAGGAATCTCTTCTCCCTAGCTGCTTTCAAGAGCTCCTATCTAAAATTAAGATTCATCAGTTTCAAAATCAGGTGTCTTGATGCCTTTCTAGATTCTGTGATTTTAGGGGGAGACCTTTCTGCATCTAGGACAGGAACCCTGGTTCCATTCCCCCGATTGGGAAAATTTCCATGGAGAATTTTTCAACTACATCCTCTATACTTCTTTCTCCTGCCCCTCCAGGATTCCAATAATTCTGATATTTGAACGTTTCATGGTGTCATTTATTTCCCTAATTCTGTTTTCATGACTTCTAAGCTGTTTGTTCTAGGCCTCCTCCTGATCCCTTTTCTCTTTCAGTTTGTCCTCTAGTTCACAAATTGCATCTTAGGTCTTAGGTCTCGGTTACCTTAGCTGTTAGTGAAATTAGACTAGATTGGAACTCATTGATAGCATTTTTAACTTCTTCCCTGTTGGCTTTCACTTCTACCCTAATATATTCCATGTTATCATTGATGGTTTTCTCCAACCTAGCCATTGCCTGGATAATTGTTACCCTGAATTCCCCTACCATCATACTGTTTATGTCCATATCCAGTAGCACTGATGGAGAGGGCACTGTTTCTGAATTTTGCCTCTGTTGGGCATTCCTTCTCTAGTCATTTTGGTGAGAGATAGCTGAAGGGATGTGTAGCTGAATGTATCAACCGTGATCCAAGCAAGGTGCACCCTGAAACGCTTCTGAGCCATCAGGAGTCCTGACCAAAAAGAAAGAAAAAAATTTAAAAAGGGGGAGAGAAAGAGAGAGACAGGGAAAAAAAGAGAGAGAGAGAGAGAGAAGACCTAGCCAGAATGGGCCCCTAAGGTAATATTAATGAAGTATACAAACAAAATGAACAAAGGAAAAGTCTGACAAAAGTAAATGACAAGGAGAAAAGAACCCAGCCAAAATGAACCCCAAGTATAAGATTTATATAATACCAGAAGAAAAAAAAAATGCACAGAAACACTGACAGAAGAAGAATATGGGAGGGTTCTTATTAATTCTCAGTGTGGGTGAGGAAGGTTATTTTGATTCTTCGTGAGTGTATCTTGATATCTTTGTTAAGGGACTCAACTTTCCCGAGATAAAGGGGGATTAAAACTGGTTATATATTGAGGTAGTATTGAATGGGGAAAGAGGATTACCTTGAAGCTTATCTCTATATGAATATTAAAAAAATAGAAAAGCAAAAGAAAAACATTGGTGTATGTATCAAAAAATGTTCAAGTTAAAAGGTTATTATGGAATTTGTTGTATTGAACCTTCCGTTGTGATGGCAAATAGGTTAAAAAAATTTAAAAAATATTAAAAAGTATGAGAATAGTTGGAAAGAATTAAAAATAAAAGTTGTATCTATGAAGTATACAGGTTTTAGGGCAATACCAGGAGCTTAATATCTTCTTTTCCCCTGATATTGGTGTCTTACAGTTTTATGGGTCCCCTATGGTAGTTGTCCTCTCTTGGTTTTTTTGGGCTGAATTTCTGGGGGAGGGACCTGTCTCATTGTTTTTCAGGCAGTCTTGCTTGGATTGAGTCCTCCTGCCCCCATCAAGGGGCTGGGAACTGAGGAAACTGGTTGTTCAGGCTTTTGTTCTCTGGAGGGTTTTTTTTGTTGTTGTTTGTTTCTTTGTTTGTTTTTGTTGTTCTTGTTGTTTTTTCCTCTGGTGGCTTTTGTCAGTTCTTCGGAGGTTTAGATGAAAGCAAACTGTGCAGAGATCTCAGTCTCAGAGAGAAGCCTCAGTCTGTTCCCCTCTGGGTGTTCCAGAGCACACAGACACCCCCTCTGCCACCTCCCACCTGCAGAGCACATCCCCAGCCACCTTCTCAGGGGTCACAGGAGCTCTGGCTTGTCTCTGTATCCCAGTGCTACTAAAATTGTGATATTAGTGCAGGGAGCTTACTTCCAGTGGCCACATTTGCTGGGCTGCTGTCTGGGCAGGTCCAGACCACCTGAAAGATCCCAAACAGAGACATCCACTGATATTTTCATGCCTGCCTGGGCTGGGAGTGTTCAGACTCTAGGAAGTTCCTAGCCCACACTGGCTAGTGCCCACACGGACCTCTCTCAGGGGAGGTTATGGAGTGTAGCTTAGGCCACTGTTGCACAGCATGAGTGTAGAGTGCAAAAGCCTGTGGTTCTAGAGAGCACCATCTGGTGTCCACCCAGACTTTTTCACATGTGCCAGCAGCTCAGGGACCATGGCCTGGAGGTTTCATCACATTCTCTCCGGCAGGGGTGGTCTCTGGCTGTGGATGTCCTGGATCTGAAGGCTTAAGCCCATGCCCCTGACCACCTGATTCCACCAGTTGCCCCTTAAGATCTTTTGCTCTTTTTGAGTGCTTTTAACTAGACTCTAAGTTAATGTTGGTCCCCAATCACAGGGCACTCTCATATTGGGGTAGTACTTTCCAATGGGTCACTTCTGGTGGGTCCCTCCCCCTTCTGTTTATCTTCTGATGTCAGTCCAACATTCCCATTCTGCTTTACCTGTCCACTAGTGTCTTCTGTGCCTGTAGAGATCCAGAAGTGTATAATGCTACATCTCAGGCTGATTTCATGGGTGTTCAAAGTGTTCTGGTAGATAATAAGCTCACGTTGGGAGACCGGTTGAAACAGTGTCTCCTACTTCGCCACCATCTTGCTCCCCATCCCAGTAGTTTGATTTTTTTTAATTGTCATTACTTGACCAAAAAATGTTAGCAATTCTGTGTTTACTAAATATTTTTTGGAAAATTTTCTTCTAAGTGAAATCCAAAAGTATGTAAGTCACCATCAATATGGTGAAATCTTCCTTAGTAATCAAGAACCTTATGACACTTCTCCAATGAAGACATACAAATGGCTATCAGACACATGAAAAAATGTTCATCATCACTAGCCATCAGGGAGATTCAAATTAAAACCACATTGAGATACCACCTCACACCAGTTAGAATGGCCAAAATCAGCAAGACAGGAAACAACGTGTGTTGGAGAGGATGTGGAGAAAGGGGAACCCTCTTACACTG